>JANUWF010000901.1:0-204265 GCA_026120185.1 Voacanga thouarsii
TAGCAACGTCATATAATATCAATGTGGCCTCGCCCACCGGAAATGAAATGTATGCGTCTCGGGCCGCCATCGCTCAACTAGGGCAGTGACCAATGCATGATCTACTTGGATGTGTCCAGCTCAACATACCCCATCAAACCCAGTAAGATCTATGTAATGCATGACCCGATTACTGCACGGATAGACCTCACAAAAATAGGAATTGCATCGCCTAAATAGTAAAGGAACCTCGCAAATCTTAGCATGTCGTGCCCAAATCAAAGAAGACCGGTGCTCGGTCTACCGCATAATAATATCATCTATGATTGGTCTTGGAACTATACTAGGATGCACTTGGTCCATCCTAAACAAAATAACATCAAATTATAATTGTTAACATTCAAGGCATCTAATTACATAAGTAAGGACTACTTATGACTATTTACATTGCATAATTTGAATAATTAGAAATTGAGATTTTTACAACATGAAATTGTACTCTATGATTTAAATTTATCACTCTTGGTTTCTACGTGCAACCTTATTACCTAAATATGTGCACATTTATCTAAATAATGAAAATATATATTTTGTGCAAATAGGTGTTAAATAATAATTTGGAAAATATGCACATAGGTGTTATTTTTTGCAAATAGGTGTTAAAGGATGAATAAGGCTATTTAGACAATAAACTGAATGAAATAGTTTGGTATTCTCAAGCTTCATGAATTGGAAATTATTTCTAATTGTCTTAGCAGTATTTTGGGACATGTTTCACATGATTTGGAGTGGTAAAGTGAATGATAGGTAAGAAATACTAAAAATTACCCTTGCTAGAATTCCGCTTTTATCAATCCGGACGTGTGAGTTGGTTTGATCTCTTGTATTCTTAGGCATGGTTGTGAACCTTAGGAAGCTGAATGTACTACACACTATTAATACTAGGAAGAAAATGGCATAGGTTTTGTGGGGTATTTGCTGCCTCATCAGACTTATCGAAGTAAAACCTATAGATAAACTTAGCGATCATAGCAAGGGAAAAGAATACTATTTTCATTCTTTCTCTATTTTGTTGAATTGGATGCCTTGTTGTATCAAGGTTCATATGTCGACTTAATATGGTTAATCTAGACCAACGGGACACCCTTTTGGGCTGGTTTGAATATAAAGCAAAACTAGGAAGTGAACCAATATCATATCTAATATAGTATGAAAGCCTCACAACTAGCAGTTTATTTAGGCTTAAGCTACTCAATTTGTATACTTTATGGGAGTAGATTAAATTCATTAAAGTTAAATATATCTTATTTAAGTATTAAAGCCAATCCTCTAGAAAAAGTATTGTACAAAAGGGCAGCTAGGCTTATCAAATTGAACTCTTTAGTTATTGTCATTCTTTTGTCATGTAGTTAGATGATTTGTGCATCTTGGGTGATATAATGTATTGTTGTCGGTGACCATAACCAGAAAGAGATATAAACATAGGAAGTACCCTTCTAAATACATAGTGATTCCTAGTTATTTCAAAGACATGTTTTTTACAAGTGGTTTTTGAATAAATACAAATGTTTGGTTTTAAAGTATGCATTCTTTTCTTTTTTCAAAATCTAAAGAATAAATATCAAATTATTACAATTTGTTATTTTTAAGCTAAACATACCATTTCAAAGTTGGTTAAGCTACTTCAATTCCTTTAAAAAATTCTTCAATTTTCTACAATTTTTTTGAAACAGTATACCTCTTTTCTATAGGCCAACTCTCTACAATAAGCAACAAACATACATCTACACATGCTACAAATATAACTTGCAACTATAACCTCCTTCAATAGTCCCATAAAATCGGCAAGACTATATTCTATAATCAACTCAACTTATACCATAGGTTTGTAAAAAGCATACTTTCCTATATCTCAATTCTCCTACATAAGATCAAAACTCTTCAATTCTACAAAGTAGCAAAGCAAGTGATTAAAAATGTGATAAAAGAAAATCTAAAGAAAACAAAAGATATTTTAGACATCTGAAGCACGCAAGAAAGGAAGTTGTGCGTAACAAAATTATAGTAATATGCACTCATTGTACATGTTATATTTCAGCAAAGTCATGTAAGTACTAACACCCTCTGCATTTCATGAGGTAATAACAAATGCAAAGCTTCAACTGTTAGCACTCAATAGGATTATTGAAAGCAACTAGAAATAAATGTGTTATTTTACATGAGAAAAGAAGTTGTGATTACACTTGAAAGAAAAACCAAGGCCATGACTTCATCAAAGTATATTGCAACATCCCTGAAACCAAACATCACAGCATATAGCACCTAAATGTCCCCAAAATACTATCACCTAGATGCTAGATCACCAATCTTCTGTTATCACTGTTGCTCTCTCACCACTTAAAGCATGACAAAACTAACACACATTAAATCAGGCCACAACATATAGACTAAATATTATTATGCCTATTAATTCACTAGCATTGCTTCTACAAACAAATAAAAGTATCTAAAAGGAAATAAAACCATCTGTTACAATATCATGACAGTCATTTTGTTTCCCAATAGTGTCCCTGGCTAGTTGTGAGCAGTATAAAAGCATCACTTCATTGTGCACGAGTTACCAAAGAAAGGCTGAGGAAAAAAATGTTCCATGTGTAACCCCTCTAAAGAATGTAAAATATTCAGGAAAACAAGGAACAGTCCTTGCAACATCATCCCATAAAACAACATCATCCCATAAAACAGTGCCACCAATATCATCCCAGAAAACAACATCAATAGAATGTAAAATATTCATGGCTGAGCAAAGTGACTATTCTTTAAAAACAGAAAGTCAATTTTAGTGATTGATTGAAGTTAACAAAAACTCAAAAAGAAAATAGGAAATAGAATGAAGGATATCCAGTTCAGCCATAATTTCAGTGATTAAGATAAGTCAATTCAAACAAGTCTAGCTATCCAAGATTTCGTGAATCCATATTCCAACCCATACATCACAAGCTTCAAAAACGTGGAAGAAGAGTCACTTTGCCATCATCCTAGAAAACAAAAAGCCCAAAAAAATAGAGCCACCAACATCAATTAAAAAAAATTACTTTTATTAAAATAAAAGACCTCATCAAGCACATTCTCATAATAAAAAAATAGCAACATCATCAAGCACATTCTCGTAATAACCCTAAAAGTTTAAAACAGTCGTGAACAAACGGTTGGGGAAAAAAAACCTGAATGCGAGTAGAAAGAACTGGAATCGAACAGAAAGTCACAAATTTGGAAAGGACACACGGCGGGGAGGCTCTCCAGCGATGAATGACCACGCACCAACGAGGCTTCGAGCGATCACGGGGAGAGGATATGAGAAAAATAGCAGTGGGGGCCGGGAAATGAACAGCAGAGGCACGATGAAGTTTGAAGAAAAAGGCGAGATACAACGCTATGGGTAGAACTCATGAATATAATGCGTCCTAATTTACTTAGGACACAATTCGGTATTGCATTGAGGCCATTTTAGGCCACTTTTCTGCGGCTGGGCCAGTTGAAGCTAAGTGGCCTCAAATGGGGCCATTCTGATCAATTAGCCGCACAGTGCAGGTGCTGCTCCGCTCCTTTTCTAGTTCACTCGGCTAGTGTCGTTGGACTGGATCAGGGGAATGACTAGAGAAGTGTAGTCTTCAGAAGAAGAGGAAGACGAAAATGATGGTGAAGGACAACGAAAATGAAGTAGGGGGTAAAGCAATGGAAATTAATGGTGACTTAACCGAAATGAAATAGCAGTTTGCCTAGCATAGATAAAAGCTTGACAGCTCACCACATCAGTCGTCAGGTGGTGTGGGAGTGGGGCCTCAATCACAGTTCTGCACTAAAAACGCTTTGCTCCCTCTCTAGTGTTTTGGAGGGTTCCCAAAACAATCTCAAAGATTCCCTCATTTCCTACTTCAGCACTCTCTGTGTCCTCCTCCTCCTCCTATTCTCCTTCTTTTTCTCCTTCTCCTACTTCTTCTCCTTCTCTTCTTCTTCTTCTTCTTTTTCTTCGCTGTATTCATCATACACAGCATCTGTTCCTCACACTCTCATGGAAGAGCAAGAACCTGTTCAATCTTTAATTTTAGACTCTACCCCAAATTCCCACACTAACAGTTCGTCATCTTCCAAACTTGTTCCTGTTGTTGGTGGCTCTGGAGGAATTGGTATTGCCTTCAATTAGTTGCAACAATCTCTCGTTTAGAGCCTTTATATTTTTTTATAACTCTGTGTGTTCTTTTTCTCCTGGAATTTTTTGTTGGAAATTATCAATACTTTAGGAATTTAGAGGCATTTCTAATTTGTAGATGGCCATCAACTTTTGTAGAAGAACAACGAAGAAGAGAAGAAGAAATGAAGGAAAAGAAAGAAAGAGAAAAAAAGATAGAAATACTTCGAAAAGTATGTGTGTGTGTGTGTGTGTGTGTGTAATATATATATATATATATATATATATATATATATATATATATATATCACTTCATTAAAATGGTCAAAATCATATTGCCAAATTAATTTGAGTTGACCAGTCTAAAATTTGTCTAAATGATCTAACCTGCCAAAAATAAATAAATAAATAAAGGACTCATAAAGTTAAAAAAAAAATAATAAGGACCAACCATGCCAAAATTAAAAA
Organism: Voacanga thouarsii; assembly: GCA_026120185.1. NCBI lineage: Eukaryota > Viridiplantae > Streptophyta > Magnoliopsida > Gentianales > Apocynaceae > Voacanga > Voacanga thouarsii. The sequence continues at coordinate 4,637 of JANUWF010000901.1, forward strand.
AAAATTAATGATTAAACTCACCAATTCATCAAATTAAAATGCCACACTAATAGGTGATGTATTTGTTTTTATGCATTAAAAGATAACATCACTAAATACTATAGATTGTCACAGAATATGAACTGAATATTCAACTATTAGTGAAAAAATAAAAACGTCACACAAATAAATAGCATAATTTTTGTCACTCAATATTAAAAAAGAACATCACTAAACAATATAAATCGTCAAAAAGTATGAGATGAATATTTAAATATTAATAATAAAAACAAAAATTTTCACCACTCATTATAAAAAAAGAACATCACTAACCAACATGAATCATCAAAAAATATAAGAAGACGAAAATAAGAATGTCACACAAATAGACGACATAATTTTTATCACACAAATGTCACAACAGTTGTTTACATTGCTGTTGGTATACATAGATAATAAGAATGGCAATAATTATGAGCCATTCAAATTAGAAAAGATCCAATGATAAGAACCAACCAGCAAATAAATTTGGTTTAATACTCTAAACACAGAAGAGAATTTAACTATAAAAAGAATCACATTATTGAAATTATATGTACAATTGGTGCCAAAAAATCTATTGTCTCGTGTGCTACCTTTATACAAATCCAAGTATTTACAAAAGTCTGCCTAAAAAGTATAGATAAAACTTGTGTGAGATATAATATATCTCAATAAATTCCGTAGTGTGCTATGAGAAGTTTTAATAACACTGTGGTTGCGATGCATTATTAAAATTGTAGAAACGGTAAAAAGAATCACTATTTCTTGTTTGAGAAGTATCTGTAGTGAAATCATTGAAGTATTGCTCTTTTCGTCGGGAAAATAGATTTTCAACACCAAAACATGGTGAATAATATAAGTTTTGATCTTTTTAATCAAAAATCATTTCGTATTTTCAAAATATGTTTAATTATAAAAAATTTTGCATTACTATTTCATTTGGAAGGAATATTATTCCAACCGATATTGCCCCACTGGCGCGTATAGGATTTACAATCCTACGTCCTTAATTAATATGAATAACTCAGCGCGTACAATGCAATTAAACATATGATAACCATCGTCATGGTTTGCCACACTAGCCCGAGTGTCCCATGCCCGTCCCTCATTTTCCACTTTGGATAACGGGTGCTAGTTAAGGATGACTAAAAATCAAATGCTGGCACCCCGTGAAATAAGAGGCCACGGTCCGGAGGTGCAAACCAATTGGACCAAGTTATCAAGCCCACGTAAGTTAGTATATGAGTAAAGTCCCTTTCAGTACTCAAGGATCACATCACATCAGAGATTATAGCAATGTCTGAACATTTCCACAACCCAATCAATTCCAAAACATTTCCATTCTAAAGATATTTTCTTTCTCGAAATGACTTTGAATATGAACACATATAATTTGGATCCGTTCCGATATTTCATAAAATCAAATTCTCATACTATGGCTTTTGCAACCTTTAGGTATGAAGTGCAATCACAAGTTGCTTAATGAAATTCATGCTGGGTTTCCAAATCATTTCATCATATGGATATGACTTATCAAAACAAAGCATACTTAAATAGTGCATAATCATATATGCTTCCAAATGATTCAAAATATTTTCAATAAGATAAGCTAGTATGCTTTATAATGTTTTTATCAAAAAAGAGCTTTATTAAAAACGTTGCATGGATGTAGGGACTTACCTCGAATAGCTTATCACTTAGCAAGATAAATATTTGCTAAGTTGTCACCAATGTTTAACAATGAATTGCCTACAATAATGATCATTCATAATGCATTTATTATTCTATACTTGTCGACGATAATACATATATATAGCCAAATATATGTAGTCATCGAAGGATATCACTTCATTTCCTATTTCATTCCATACTTGAAATGAAATATAATCCTTGCATGCTTGTAATCTATTTCCTTATTTCCTCTTCTTCACAAGAATATAACGTCTTCATATACCCAATTAACTTCTCATTCTTTCATTAGCATAAATAAAATCACTTCCTGAATTTATTGCTCTTCAATGAAAATTCTACAATTTTCAGCTTTGGCACATCATCTTATTTTGCTCACAACTTTCAATCAACATACCCAAATGATGTTAAATTTGTTCCAAAATGTCCTCAAGACATTCCTTGATGATTTCTGATTCATGAACCACTGATTTCTCTTCTCATTTCATTCAGTTTTGCTTATAATATCTCAGCTTCCCAATCCCGTCACTGTTTTGGCAGCTTGTGGTATTTTCAACATAACTTTTTATTCACAACTCCAAATTGGGTAAAATTTGTACCAAAATGATCCTAAGACATTTAGATACAACTTTCAGGTCATGAGGTTCCAGAACAACAAACCAATTTGTACAGATTATTCATTCTTCAAAACAGAATTTCTGTTTTTGTTTCCTTTCTTCACACCATCTATTCCACTTTAATCCTAACAACTATATAACACTTAAACTATCTTAAATTCCATCAAATGAACTCTTAATTCTCTGATTTTCAGGGATAAAGTACCCAGAAAACCAATCTTTTCTCAACCCAAAATCAATAATTATAAACAACAACAATAATTCATTTTCTTTCAACTATTAAATCCATTTCATTTCAATTCTATCTTCTCCTTTTACAGCCATGAACAACCACCCAAACCACCATCAAAACACCTTCATATATCATATAAAACATAGTATATAAACCCTCAAAGAAACCGGCTCACATATACACACACCAATCTTCACCAAACATAGAAATCTTGCTAGATAAAATCACAACAGTCATATTTTCCCAACAATATTCATACCATAACGATCCTTGCAATGAAATCTACAACTTTAATTCATGAAGTATAGTTTTTTACCTTGTTTGTGTGATTCTCCAAGCTTGAATTGCTCCGAGAACACACCAAGAATACACACACTTCTTTCTTTCTCTCTCATTTTTCTTTTTCTCCCTATTTTTCTCTAGCTTTTCTTTCCTTTTTCTTTCTCTCTTCTTTGTCTTTTCTTGGTGTATGTTTTTAGCTGTTGAAATATAGCTTCAACTGCCATTTCATGGTCCAAATTGTGACCAATCTAGTCAACTATTGTGGGCTATCCAATTTTTCAACCATTTTCCTATTGGTTGATTTAATTAAATAGATAATTCTTAAGCTTATAATTCAATAAGCTTTTATAATTAAATAATCTCACAAATATTTCACTCCTCCAATGATATTTTAACACTTGTTTTCATCTACCAATCATGTTACGCTGCTTGTCTCAATTTCAATCGCATTTCAAAATTTCTTCAGAAAATAACTATAATTCCAGTTCGTATCGAAAAAATATTTTATTCCACCAATGGAATCTGTAAATTGTACTGAATTCAATAGTGGAAGTCAAAATTCTTAATTCTTTCTCAATTCTTTCCAATTTACGGTGAAATTCCCTATTGCGGTCAAAATGGCAACAATGCCCCCGATAGCTCTGGTTATACCAAAACGTCTGTCTCATTACAGCTGTTCAATTTTTGTTCTGAACGTAACCCCAAACTCTTACTCTACTAAAAATAGTCACAATCTAAAGATTTAGAGGTACGAGTAGAACAAATCCAAAATTCTATTTAGGTCACTATAAATTCAAAAATTCCAATTGTGTCCCTAAATACTTTTATCACACCAAAACGTTCAATTCATTAGGCTGGTCATTTCTTGTTACGAGTCTTCATACAAATACTCATTTTATATTAAGTAGTCACCAATCAAAGTGTACAAAAGAGGGATGTTGCAATCTCCCCTCCTTTAAGGAACTTCGTTCTTGAAATTCAAATCTTCTTGTAGTTTTGTAGAAAACTCCAATTGATATACTACACTTCTGATCCATTCCATGATTGAAAAAGGCCCAATGTACCAAGAATTTTATTTCTTCCCAATATAGATTGTTACTTTCTTCCATATGAAGCTTCGGATGGGGCCATTCCATTGATCATCTAATACCTATTATTGTATGCAAACTTTTCATATGCCAAATTTTCAATCCACTTGGTTCCAAGTCTAAGGTTCATGCCCACAACATGTTTTCCAATATTCTAATCACTTGTTCCATTTGTCCATCTATTTGCGTATGTATTGTAGTGATAAATTTCAATGTTGTCCCAAACAGTTGTTGCAGCTCACTCCAATACTGGCCTCGAAGGATTCCAACATCATTTACTTGCAATTTTCTCCATTCTCCTTAATTGCTTCTTTCCTTAACTTCTTCTATCTTCCTTCATGAGGTTTTAATTTTTTTGAGATATACATTCTTACCCTTATTTCTTTCATCAATACTTCTTCTCCTAATTTGTCCTTAAGAGCATTAGAATATATCTCATTGAGTTTATCGATCAGGAGAAATGCTAAAACTTATCTTCACTTCAATTTTGGGAAACTTCTTTCACACTTTTATATAGAGAACTTTCCTTGTACCTTTGTCGAACTCTCAGGGAGTTTTTGATTCATCATTGCCTTAACCTTAATAGGATCTATTGTGATTCCTTCCTTAGATATCACACGCTTCAAAAATGTTGTTATAATTAACCAAAATTCAACTTTGGTAAATTTTACGTATACCTTAGCCTCCCACAATTTTTCTAACATTTTTCGAAGGTATACTTTTATGTCCTTGAGGACTTACAAAATATACTAAGATATCGTCTAAAAGGTAACGGCAAGGTTATCCAAGTATGGTTGAAATATTCAGTACTTCCAATCCATGAATGTAATAGGGGCATTGGTTACACTAAATAGTATCACTGCAAACTCAATATGCCCGTATTGAGTATTAAACGCGGTTTCTAGAATATCCTCTTCGGAATCCACACCTAATAATATCCTTGCCTTAAGTCCAATTTAGAAAACATCTTGTTCCTTGAAATTGATCAAATAATTCATTAACCATATGCAAAAGAAATGTATTCTTCACTATCACCGTATTTAACCCATGATAATCTATACACATCCTTAATACTCCATTCTTCTTTTTCACAAACAACAGGTGGTCCACAAGAAAATGTACTACATTGCATAAACTCTTGTTTTAATAATTCATGCTGCTATTCTTAAATTCCTTCACCTCCATTGGCACCATTCTATAGAAGTTCTTGCAATTGGTTCTGTAACTAGTACTGAATTAATAGTAATAGCAACTTCTCTTTCTGGAGCAACCCATATAACAATTTCTGAGCCGTAACTCGAGATATAAGGCAATCATTCTTTCTTGCTTTCTTTCCCCTCTAGAATTCTAATACATCATTGCTTGGTTCACAAAGCTATATCACTTTGTTTCTATAATCAATTAGGGCATGACATTGCAATAACCAATCCATGACAAATATAGTATCATAGTCATCTGTAAGTACATATATGAAATTTTCATTCAGACCCATAACTTTTACCAATACGTCATGCTCTAGACACCTCTTATCCCTATTCATCTATTTCCCCTCAAGGAGTGCTAACTCCCAATTCATAGGGATTTTTTCTATCTTTAATCCTTACCTTGAACAAAAGATAAGCAATATGAAGAGAAGTTGAATTTATTTGAATCTTAGCCTTCTTTCATCAGTAAAACTTTGCCTTCTACAATTACTATTGTTTGTTACTATTTTGTGATCCACTTTATCCAAAGTGACCACTTGTGTTTTTACCCATAATTTATTTGCTCTTGATTTGGAAACTGAGATTAGGCCTTGATTATCCCTTAAAAGCCACGATCTCGATCCTATATAGTTTTCTTCTTGAATTCACTCATCCTATAGATCATCTGAATAAGGTAATTTATGACTTTATGCTCCTCTTCTCAAACTTAAATCAACGAATGACTTACCTTTCTTCGAGTAGCTCTCTTTCTAGAAATTTCTTTTCTTCTATCAACAAGGTCCTCCAAGTCTTTTAGAATCAAAAGGTTAGAATTCCCTTTTATTTCTTTGTATAAATTCCTCCAAATCTTCTCCTTCAACTTTTAAGGGCACTTTCTAGGGGTCACCCATCATAGTACTTATCTTACCCAGCCATGCTTAACTTCAAAGTTCTGATGGAATCCAGTGCATTAGTACTGGTATGATCGCACCATTCTGTATTTCCACCATACAGGGTTTCCAGTGCACAAAATTTTATGCAAGTGCATTATACCAGTGCACAAATCCTTAGCTCATACTATATATGCAACAAACCCTCGAGTGCACAAAGTCCTCTATTCATTATCACTACTGGTCCTTCAAATAGGGATCCAGAGTTAGAGTATACAAAATAGTACTCGGGTATATCCGATTCAAGGATTACCTAACCTTAATTTTTTATACTGTCAGCTGAGTTTAGGTCACCCCTTACTGTATAATTTGTTATTACACCACCTTCAAGAGCTTTGCCATTAAACTTGATCAAAGATGTAATAACCATTTTGACTATCACTTCTTCTGGCTCAGCGGAAAGGATTATAACCATCATGGGTGCCTCATGTTCAAATATCTGACCTATCTCAATATCTAACTCCAGAAGGTTTTCTATTTTCATAGACCTATAACTGTAAACACAATTATAGAATCTACTATACTATAAACTCTATTATCGAGGATCAAATCCATAATAACCACCTCTGATTTCTAAAGATCAATTTTATCTAAATCCAATAGTTTCGGATTATATAACTTAACTAGCTACTAGGCTGCATCTAACCTTAATAAGTTGTAGGAACACCAAAATCTAGGCTCTGATACCGATTGTAACACTCTACAGCTACAGGGCCCAAATAGTTGCGGATGTCACCCCGTTGTAATGACAAAGGGTATTTATAATGGTACAATTTAATAAATAACAAATACAGAGACTTAATAGCTCCAAAAGAATTATATCCTATACTTTAAATATTTGCTTACATGATCTGCAGCTATAAAGTCTCTTAGATCTAAACCGAAATAATAGTAAGGTAAAATGCATCAACTAACTTCTTTCGGTCTTACCTTTATACAAATCCAAGTATTTACAAAAATCTACCTAAAAAGTATGGATAAAACTTGTGTGAGATATAATATATCTCACTAAATCCCGTAGTGTGCTGTGAGAAGTTTTAATAACACTATAGTTGTGATGCATGATTAAAATTGTTGGAACGGTAAAAAGAATCACTATTTCTTGTTTAAGAAGTATCTATAGTGAAATCATTGAAGTATTACTATTTTTGTCGAAAAAATAGATTTTCAACACCAAAACATGGTGAATAATATAAGTTTTGGACTTTTTAATCAGAAATCATTCGTATTTTCAAAATACATTTAATTATAAAAAATTTTGAATTGCTATTTTATTTAGAATGAATATTATTCCAACCGATATTACCACATTGGCCCATACATGATTTACAATCCCACGTCCTTAATTGGTACGAATAACTCAACGCATACAATGCAATTAAACATGCAATAACCATTATCACGGTTTGCCACTCTGGCCCGAGTATCCCATGCCTATCCCTACGTTTCCACTTTGGATAATGGGTGCTAGCTAAGAACGACTAAACATCAAATACTGGCACCCCATGAAATAAGAGACCACAGTCCGAAGGTGCACACCAACCCGACCACGTTCTCAAACTCATGTAAGTTAGTATATGAGTAAAATCCCTTTGTGTACTCAAGGATCACATCACATCAGAGATTATAGCAATGTCTCAAAATTTCCATAGCCCAATCAATTCCAAAACATTTCTATTCTGAAGATATTTTCTTTCCCAAAAGGACTTTGAATACGAACACATATAATTTGGGTCCATTCCAATATTTCATAAAATCATATTCTCATGCAATGGCTTTTGCACCCTTTATGTATGAAGTGCAATCATAAGTCACTTAATGAAATACATGCAAGGTTTCCAAATCATTTCATCCTATAGCAATGCCTTATCAAAATAAAGCATGCTTAAAAAGTGCATAATCATTTATACTTCCAAATGATTCATAATATTTTCAATAAGATAACTAACATGCTTTATAATGTTTTTATCAGTAAAGAGCTTTATTAAAAATGTTGCATAGACAAAGGGACTTACTTCGAATAGCTTATCACTTAGCAAGATAAATATTCTCTAAGTCGTCACCAATGTTTAACAATGAACGGCCAACAATAATGATCATTCATAATGCATTTAGTATTCTATACTTGTCGAAAATATATATATATATATATATATATATATATAGAGAGAGAGAGAGAGAGAGAGATAGATAGATAGATAGATAGATAGATAGATAGATAGATAGATAGATAGATAGTCATCTAATGATATCACTTCATTCCCTATTTTATTCCATACTTGAAATGAAATATAATCTGTACATGCTTGTAATCTATTTCCTTATTTCCTCTTCTTCACAAGAATATAAGGTCTTCATATATCCAATTAACTTCTCATTCATCCATGAACATAAATAAAATCACTTCATGAATTTATTTGTTCTTTAAAGAAAATTCTACAATTTCCAACTTTGGCACATCATCTTGTTTTGCACACAACTTTCAATCAACATGCCCAAATGATGTTTAATTTGTTCCAAAATGTTCTCAAGACATTCCTTGATGATTTCCAATTTGGCGGAATTGCCACATATGAAATTGAGCACTATTTTGCAAAGAAATAGCCCACTTGTTTCTGGAGAAGGGATGGGAAACATGCTCAATATCATTTGATTGAGTAGTTGACCCAGCCCCTTGTTGTTTGAAGAAACCCTCCACTTCACTTGTTTCACGAAAAGCAGACATGAGATAAGAAATCCAGTGTTTCACTAAGATTTCGAATAGCGGTCCCGAATTCAAGTTGATTGTATTTCGCCTCTTCCTCAGAGAAAGACGATCAAACAATTCCCAATCGTGGTCCTTGCGGGTCGGATCATCCATATAATATACAAAAAGAAACTCCAGATATTTGAGATCTTTCTCTTTGAATAAGATCTCAATTCCAGCGACGGTTTCATTAGATATCTTACAACTAGAATCCCCCCTTTTTCTGATCCAGTTCCTCCACCACCGCGACAAGACCACATAAAGCATAGTAACAGGAACTTCAACCATTCGTTCAAAGTCGTAACGCTAAGAGGAAGCTTATTCTTTTTTTAATGTAATGCTAGCCTCCCAGATCATAAGAGTTAGTCGCAGGCGAGACAGATATAGAACGAGGAAAGTATGTATTTTTTGCCTCAATGCTGATTTCGTAGCTACGAAAGTCTTTCCCGGAAAAAAGACTTTTAATATGTTTGATTTGAAAGAATAGGTTGTTCTCTCTTTTCTTTACCGGCAAGGAGAGGCCTCTTGGAATTTTGAATGAATAGCAGTATTCGTAGCAGTGGAAAAAAAGTCAGTAATTGATCCTGCTATTCACACATTCAAGATAGAACTATGCCCCCACATACCTTTTCTCGATCAACCACTGATGTCCCTTCTCATTTCATTCAGCTTTGCTTATAATATCTCAGCATTCCAATCCCGTCACTGTTTTGGTAGCTTGTGGTATTTTCAACATAACTTTTTATTCACAACTCCAAATCGGATAAAGTTGGTCCCAAAATGATCCTAAGACATTTAGCTACAAGTCTCAGTCATGGGGTTCCAGAACAACAAACCAATTTGTAAAGATTATTCCTTCTTCAAAACTGCTCGGAAATTTTTCAAAACAGAATTTCTGTTTTTGTTTCCTTTCTTCACACCATCTATTCCACTTTAATCCTAACAACTATATAACACTTAAACCATCTTAAATTCCATGACAAGAGCTCTTAATTCTCTGGTTTTCAGGGATAAAGTACTCAGAAAATCAATCTTTTCTCAACCTTAAATCAATAATTATAAACAACAAAAGTAATTCATTTTCTTTCAACTATTAAATCAATTTCATTTCAATTCTATCTTCTCCATTTACATCCACAAACAACCACCCAAACCACCATCATAAACACCTTCATATACCATAAAAAACACAGTATATAAAACTTCAAACAAACCAACTCACATATACACACACCAATCTTCACCAAACATAGAAATCATGCTAAACAAAATCACAACTTTCATATTTTCCCAACAATATTCATACCATAATGATCCTTGCAATGAAATCTACAACTTCAATTCATGAAGCATAGCTATTTGCCTTGTTTGTGTGATTCTCCAAGCCTGAATTCCTCCAAGAACACACACACTTCTTTCTTTTTCTCTCCTTTATCTTTTTCTCCCTATTTTTCTCTAGCTTTTCTTTCCTTTTCTTTCTCTCTTCTTTCTCTATTCTTGTTGTCCATTTTTAGCTGTTGAAATACAGCTTCCACTGCCATTTCTTGGTCTAAATTGTGACCGAGATTGGTCACAAAATCAACTATTGTGGGCTATTCAAATTTTCAACCATTTTCCTATTGGTTGATTTAATTAAATAGATAATTCTTAAGCTTATTCAATAAGTTTTTGCAATTAATTAATCCCACAAACATTTCATTCCTCCAATAATATTTTAACACTTGTTTTTATCCACCAATCATGTGATGCCGCTTGTCTCAACGTCAGAATTTTTTCAAAAAATAACTATAATTCCAGTTCCGTATCGAAAAAATATTTTATTCCACCAATGGAATCTGTAAATTGTACTAAATTCAATAGTGGAAATCAAAATTCTCAATTCTTTCTCAATTCTTTCTAATTTACGGTCAAAATCCCGATTGCGTCAAAATGACAATAATGCCCCTGATAGCTCGGTTATACCAAAATGTCCGTCTCATTATACACTGTTCAATTTTTATTCTAAGTGTAACCCCAAACTCATACACTACTAAAAATAGTCACAATTTGAAGATTTAGGGTACGGGTAGAACAAATTCAAAATTCTATTTAGGTCCTTGTAAATTCCAAAATTCCAATTCTGTCACTAAATATTCTTATTGCACCAAAACATTCAATTCATTAGACTGATCATTTCCTGTTTTGAGCCTTCATACAAATACTCATTCTATATTAAGTATTCACCAGTCAAACTGTAGAAAAGAGGGTGGTTACAATATGAATGTTATGCTTATTACTGTCGTACTAGCTACTTAGCTCGTCACCAGCAATTGTAAATTGAGAATTTACTAAGAGTTGTCCAAATTTAGTTAACATCATACATCATATCAAAAACAAAGATGGAAAGATATCAACCTTTGAATCTTCCTTAGTTTGATCTCCCTTTAATTCACCACCCAACTCAGTAAGAATCCTTTGATACTCGCATTCCAGTAATATGGTCACAATACCGATACAAGTCCTAGTCACATGTCAAAACTCTAGATATACAAAAATAAAGCACCCCAATTTTCCATAAATTGGAGCAACGATACATAACAGTGGATTGCATTTTTTTTTTCTATTCAATTCATTCCATCAACATATACAAACCATTTTTAGCTTCTAATCTCCATGTAATAAAGCTAGAACAAAATTGTTCCTTATGATGCCTATGAAGCACTACTCGCCTCTAATCATGATTGAACTTATATTCTTGGAGACCCAATGCCAAAAGTCCAATCCAATCATTGAGGTCAATAAGATTTAAGATACAGATTCTAGATACCCAGAAAAGGTACATATGATAGATGAATTTCACTTCCTAGTATACTAGCACATAATAGAAAACTGATCTTTTAAATATAATTCATTTGTGGAACAGATTAGTCCATCAACAAGTAGGATACAATTTTGCAAGTGAACTGAGCTATTATCAAATTAAGCTACCAAACTCACCTTCTTCCTATAGAACTTGAACAAAGGATTCAAGTATCTTGCATACTTCTTAAAAGTAGCAACTATGGACTTCCCCCTTAACCGTCTTCTTCTCAGCCCCACCCATCTCATCAACCTCCTGATTCCATTTGTTAAGCAACTTCTTGAAAAACACAAAATCTTGCCCTCTTAGCAAAACTTTTCAAAATTAGATTTTTTCCTCTTCAAATCCTTATCATGATCCATCCCAGAGGAAGCCCTATTTGTACTCAAATCCACATCCCCAACTCCTTCCTCTTTGTCCTTACTCGCATCCTTTATATCCTACCTTTTCCTATCACTAAAAACACCCATCTTCTAAAGCTTTTTCAATTCCACAATAACTCATAAAAAATCATCTGCCTACCCTTAGTCATATCACTGTCATCAACTCCCAAAAGCCTTGCTTTCAACACAAGCCTCAATTGATCAAGACGTGCCTCGTCGTCTCCCCCAAATAGAGTAACAGGCTGTTTAAGAAATCAAAGGCCATGAATAACTTCTTGTTTTGGGAGAATGAGATAGACGGTTTTTTGCTCATCTGTTGGGTTTTGGACAATGTGGTAGTAGATTCAATTTCAATTTGGGGATTTTGAGTTTGGAATTGGGGTTTGATAAGAGGCCGGGATTAGAGCATTTGTGCTACTGCTACTTTTGCTTATAGCGTAGGGCTTTGGCTTTCGCTTCACATTTTTCTTCCTCTTGGAGAATTTGGAGGCATCTCTATTCAATTTTGGAATGCTTGAATACTTTTTTTCGCTAAGTGGGGTGAAAGAAAATTGGAAGCGTTCAACAAATGTGACTTTATATCTATGGGGCCATTGATCAGAATGGCCCCCTTTGGGGCCATTCGTCTTCAACTGGTCCGGTTTCAGCAAGCATGCCTAAAATGGTCTCAACGCATTACATGAATGCGTCCTACATAAAATAGGACACATTTACACAATGCATCCCACCCATTGCGTCCTATACTATCATTTTCCTTCGGATCAGTCATCGACGCTCGAAAATTTGCCCGCCCCTCTCTCTGCGAAATTGCCAGAATCGTAATTTCTGGCCGCCCCTTCCAAATTTTTCCCAGTCTTCATCCTCCCCCTACGATTGTAAGATACCTCAAGCGTCTGCAATTTAGAGCACTGCAACCAATTGTTGAGATTCGTGGACTCCTAAACGCGGAAAACATCTACGAATCCCTCCCAGAGGACCCAAGTAAACGATTAAGAAGATCTAAGCTTTAAGAATTACCTCGCGGTTGCTTGTAATCGAAATCCTTCGATTACGGTTGCGTTGTTGTACGTTCAACCCGAACAATCACCGAGACGCTGCGGTATGCGAACGTCCTCTATCGGATACACACCGCGAACTCACTCGATACCGGGGAGTGCTAGCGCCTAGGGTTTGAGAGGTTTTTTCTCTCACGGTAGAGAATGGCACGAATGTTCTCAACCGAAAAAATTGGACTATTGAAAAGACGGCTAGGGTTTTCTTAAAAAACCCTCGAACCTCTTAGAGTCCAACCCTAATCATATCTTATCATATTCTAATTTAAATTCAAATTAAATTAAAGCTGATATGATAAGATTACTGCCATTATCTCGGTAATTTAACTAATTATTTTACCGAGTCGGATTCTTATAATGCGGATATCATCCAGATTCATCGAACTTGGTCACCGGAAAAATAACCTAACAAGTTCGCTTATTGTGTGACCCTATAGGTTCATTTAACAACTGCGGCGTGCCTAAATCGTATTTAAATGGCCCACAAGTTATAAGCGGTTTCTAGCAAAACATTATAACTATCCGGGTTAAATGAAGATCGGTGATCTCTTTGAACCAAACCATAATTTTATATTTAGTCCTTTTGTCACACGATATCCAGATTAAGCATAAGGCACGGAGCATGTCATCCTTATTAAGCTTAATCAATTATTTCTTGATTTCATAGTAGACTGTTCAAACAAATGATATCAATATCTTAGATTGATATATTTGAGCACGGCCATGCATTTTTAACAGTCTAACTTATCAAGGGGCCCATGGATATCTCTCCCATAACTGAGAGGGACAAATTCCTTCACAATCAATCATATTCCTCTCCTTGATTTATTCTATATCCAACAGTAGTCTAATTTATTATCTGGTTAAAGACAACTTTAGACAATGTCAAAATATAGAATTTATCAAGTAAGAAACTATGATGAATTTAGGTCGAAGGACTTTCAATATTATTATGGCTAGAAAGTACTTATGACATATTCCATGAAGTACTCTCACAGTGGGTCATGTCCAATACAATGTTCTCTAACATTTATTTATGTCTTGACTCGATATCACAAATATCCATGGCCGGTAAAACATAGCCATCAAGTCACAAACATACTAATCTTAATTTATTATTATTCCAATAATAATAATCGATCAGGGACAGTTTTAGAATAGTCATTGTATTCATTGTAGGGTTTTACTATCAAGTCACGTACTTGATGACCAACAAAACAAAACTCACTATTCATGGAAAGGAAAGCCTCATATTATTATATAAAACATAATGACAATTGTATAAGTACAAATTGACTCTAGGGCATATCCCCAACAATCTCCCACTTGCACTAAGACCAATTTGGCATAAGCCGTAATCCCATTGTTACGGTATGACTATCATGTTTAGACGATGGGAGAGGCTTTGTCGATGGATCTGCAACATTGTCATCGGTTGGCACCTTGCATACATTGACATCTCCTCTATCAACAATTTCTCGAATGAGATGAAAACGTCTAAGTATATGTTTGGATCGCTGATGTGATCTTGGTTCCTTAGCTTGTGCAATGGCTCCATTGTTGTCACAATAGAGATCCACTGGGTTCACAATACTAGGAACTACATCTAGTTACGTAATGAACTTTTTAATCCAAAGCTGCTTCTTTAGGCTGCAGGTGAGGCGACTACATACTCGGCTTACGTAGTAGAATCGGCCACGGTGTCTTGCTTTGAACTTTTCCGAGCTTACGGCACCTCCATTCAAACAAAATAGAAAACCTGATTGCGATCTATAATCATCTATGTCGGACTGAAAACTAGCATCAGTGTAACCATTTACAACTAGCTCGCCTTCTTGTCCTCCATAAACTAAGAACATATCTTTAGTTCTTCTTAAGTACTTTAGTATGTTCTTGACGACGATCCAGTGTGCCTCTCCGGGATTTGGTTGGAACACGCTTGTCATGCTCAATGCATATGATACATCGGGTCGAGTACATAACATGGCATACATGATAGACCCTATAGCGGAAGCGTATGGTATCTTGTTCATGCGCTCTTCTTCATCCTTCGTAGAAGGACTTTGAGTTTTCTTTGAGCTTAATGCCATGTGACATTGGCAAGAATCCTCTCTTAGAGTCTTGCATACTTGAACCTTTTCGGTACCTTGTCAATGTATGCACTTTGACTTAGTCCAATTAGCTTTCTAGATCTATCTCTATAGATCCTTATACCTAGAATATAGGCAGCTTCACCTAAGTCTTTCATTGAGAAACAATTTCCCAACCATGTCTTTACACTTTGTAGAGTTGGGATGTCGTTTCCAATGAGTAAGATATCATCAACATAAAGTACCAAAAAGACTATTGCATTCCCACTTGTTTTCTTATAGACACAAGGCTCATCTTCATTTTTGATAAAGTTAAATTCTTTAATTGCTTCATCAAAACGAAGATTCCAGACTTCGAGATGCTTGCTTCAATCCATAAATGGATCTTTGAAGCTTGCACACTTTATTAGAATTCAAAGGATCATCAAAACCCTCGAGGTTGTGTCATGTACACATCTTCGAGTAAGTTTCCATTAAGAAACGCGGTTTTGACATCCATTTGCCAAATTTCATAGTCATAATATGCTTGCTATGGCAAGAAGAATTCGATAGATTTAAGCATTACAAGCTGGTGAAAAGGTTTCATCATAGTCTATACCATGAGTTTGTCTATAACCTTTTGCTACCGGTCGTGCTTTGTAAGTATGCACATTTCCCTCCATGTCTGTTTTCTTTTTGAAAACCCACTTACACCAATGGTTTTTGAACCTTTAGGTGGGTTAACCAAAGTCCAAACTTGGTTATCATACATGGATTGCATCTCGGACTTCATAGCCTCTAACCATTTTCTAGAGTCGGAACTCTTAATGGCTTCTTGATAGGAAGTGGGCTCATCATTAACCATAAGCTCCACATTGTGATCGTCGGTGATGAGAAATCCATATCTCTCGGGTTGTTGACGAACCCTATCGGATCTTCGAGGTCCTTGTTCTATAGATGTAGGCTCATCTTGGACTTGTGAGCCATCTAATCGAGATTCATTATTTGGTTCGAGGCACTAATTGTGGCTCTTGAATCTCATCTTGATGAGGTTCGAGGCACTAAGCTGTGGTCCTTGAATCTCATCAAGATGTATTTTACTCCCACTTGATTCTTTTGGAAATAAATTCCTTTTCAAGAAAGAATCCATTTCGAACAACAATTACTCTATTTTCTTTTGGGAGATAAAATTGATATCCTTTAGTTTCTTTAGGATACCCCACAAATATGCATTTATCAGATTTAGGTGCAAGTTTATCGAGATAATAAACGCTTTACATAAACTTCACAACCCCAAATCTTGAGAAATAACAAACTAGGTTGTCTCCCGAGTCCATATCTCATATGGCGTTTTACGAACCGATTTAGATGGAACTCGATTTAGTATGAATGCGGCGGTCTCCAGGGCATAACCCCAAAAGGAGATTGGAAGATCGGTTTGACTCATCATTGATCGAACCATATCTAATAAAGTCCGATTTCTCCGTTCAGATACACCATTCCATTGAGGTGTTCCTGGTGGAGTTAATTGGGAAATAATTCCACAATTTTTAAGATGCTCGTCAAACTCGTGGCTTAAGTATTCACCACCTCGATCCGATCGAAGTGTTTTGATACTTTTGCCAAGTTGATTTTGTACTTCATTTTGAAATTCTTTGAATTTACGGAACGATTCAGATTTGTGTTTCATCGGATACGGGTAGCCATATCTGCTTTGAAATCATACGTAAATGTAATGAAATGCTTGAAATCCTCCTCTAGCGAGTGAATT
Organism: Voacanga thouarsii; assembly: GCA_026120185.1. Lineage (NCBI taxonomy): Eukaryota > Viridiplantae > Streptophyta > Magnoliopsida > Gentianales > Apocynaceae > Voacanga > Voacanga thouarsii. The sequence goes on from JANUWF010000901.1 coordinate 21,560, forward strand.
CATTGGTCCACATACATCGGTATGTATTAGGCCCAATAAATCGGTTGCCCTTTCATTTTGTCTCTTGAAAGGCGCTTTAGTCATTTTGCCTAATAAACAAGAATCACATGTTACGTAAGATTCTAAATCAAACGATTTTAGAAGCCCATCATTATGAAGCTTTGTTATGCGTTTCTCATTTATATGGCCCAAACGACAATGCCAGAAGTAAGTCTGATTTAAATCATTGGATTTCAATCTCTTAGTATTTATATTATAGATAGACATGTACGAAGATCCACGAAGATTTAGAATATAAAGCCCATTCGATAATGAAGCATCTCCATAAAAAATGCCGTTTTTATTAATGGAGCAAATGTTATTCCTAATAACAAATTCAAAACCTTCTAAATCCAAACAAGAAACTGAAATAATATTCCTACTCATAGCGGGAACATAAAAACAATTGTTCGGTTCTAAAACAAGCCCATTTGGGCAAAATTAATTCAAAAGTTCCTACGGCTACTGCGGCAACTTTTGCTCCATTCACAACTCGTAGGTCCACCTCGCCTTTTGCCAAGGCTCTACTCCTTTTTAGACCACTGCACATTTACACAAATGTGAGATCCACAACCGGTATCCAATACCCATGAATCGGAAGTAGATAAATTAATTTCAATAACATAAATACAGAAGCGGCGGTCTCATCTGTCCTTCTTTTTCTTTGCTTCCAAATAGAGCTTGCAATTTCTTAACCAATGTCCTTGTTCTCCACAATGGTGGCAAGCTCCCTCCTTTGGTGTCTTGGCCTTAGGTTTGGGCTTGAACTTGGACTTTGCCTTGTCCTTACCCTTACTAGCCATGACCTTGCCCTTTTGGTTGTTCTTTTTGCCTTTCCCTTTTTGAACCATTAGAACACTAGGAGTATTCTTCTTAATGTTCAGTTCAGCTTGTTTTAGCATCCCATGCAATTCGGTAATGGATTTCTCCATATTATGCATGTTAAAATTCATGACAAACTTGGTCATACTCGGCGGGTAAAGAGCCCAAGATCAAATCCGTGGCCATGTCATGATTAACGGGAGCACCAAGCTTATCAAGATGATCTAGATAGCCCTTCATTTTAAGGACATGAGCACTTACCGAGGTGCCGAGAAACCATCTTACATGCATTTAACGCCTTGTGAGTTTCAAATCTCTCTTGTCGTGCTTGCTCTTGGAACATTTCCTTGAGATGCACAATCATGTCATATGCCTCTGCTTCTTCAAAGCTGTTTTTGAAGTTCGAGTTCATGGTTGCTAGCATGAGGCAAGTAACATCGTTGGAGTCATCTTTGTGCTTACTATAAGCATCTTTTTCAGCTTTTGAGGCGTTATTTGCTTGGAGCGGGGGAATAGGATTTTCAAGAACATAGAGCCTTTTTTCTTGCTTAAGAACAATTCTTAAGTTTCGTGCCCAATCAAGAAAGTTAGTCCCACTAAGCTTGTCTTTCTCAAGCACGAGATCGCAATGAATTATTCCAAGCTGTTTGTTGCCATTATCTACATACAAAAATATGCAAAGTAATTAATTTTTGAGACTCTAACGAAAAACTCCCACTAAAAGCATTTAAACTTTTTGAAACTTCAACATTTTGATGTTTCGTAGTGGGGAAAAAATATTTTGTTTTAATCATAAGTAAGCTTTGGCTTTAATCTTATAATTAAATAAAATTCTAATTTTAAATGAGATAGACATCAAATGTCCCGGCTAAAAATATCTCATAAAATGCCCTAGGCCCAAAACCATTTTGATAGCCCGGTTAAGTCAAACCATATCAAACATATGGAAAACTATTTTCCATCTTATCTCACTCAAGATAATCAAAAGCATCCTACTTTGGTAGGAATGACCATATGATGATCCAAGTAATAACAAGTGTTTGATTTTGGAAGGCATTTAACACTTAAATTTTTTTCTTTAAAAAATTTGATTGGATTGTAGTAAGCGAGGAAATAAACATATCAAATATGCATGCAAGACATAAATAAAAGTGACATAGCATGGCCCATAACCTATGTTGATCATCACGAGCAAAGTGAAGATCAAGGTGGTCAATCTAGGTATATGAACTCCTTAAGCATTCTCTAATGCCTTGAGCATACTCCTCCTTGGTTGTAAATGTCGGCTGCCGTCTTCTTTTACATTGGATAGTAAAATTAAAATAATTCCTGTTCTAGGAAAGCAGTACAATTTTACAACAATGAAAAACGACATGCATGCCGTATTTAAAAAATTACAACTTAAAACAACCATAATGTAACCGGCCAATCACATTGGGATAAAACGGGCCATGCTATGCACTATTCAAAATAATCCACAACTACAATCAAAAACATTGACGAATAACACACAACGAACAGTTAGTTGGGGTTCCAAGGAGCAACGCCCTAGCGGAGTCCATGGGCGGTCAGCTGACGGGGAGTCAAGGGCAGCGCCCCGAAGAAAACGATTTTTCCTACTCTCATTGAATGAGATTTTGCCTTCCGATTTCCGAAAATTAATCAAATTAACGTTCGGACCCCTTAATAACCATCGCCGTGAAAATTCATATTACGAGACAATATGCGTTCTTTTGATCATATTTATACGAGATAACATATTATCATGTCCGATTAATAAAAGCAATTCGCAAATATAGAACGACGGATAGCATGCTTACGATACCATATCATATTAAAACGAGACCAATTTACGAGACAATCTGCAACTAATGCAGTACGATCAGGCGACTAAGATGCACACATTAAACCTAATTCGAGCGAGTCTGCATGCTAAGTATTCTAAAATCATAATCATGCGAACATCTTTGATACATACCCGTTAAATTCATATATACATATTATACATGTATTCAACAATACGATTAATACGAGATAAATCAACCTAATCGTTTAGCAAGTTGCTACGATACCACTTTGTTGGGATTCGTGGACTCCTAAACGCGGAAAACATCTACGAATCCCTCCAGAGGACCCAAGTAAACGATTAAGAAGATCTAAGCTTTAAGAATTACCTCCGGTTGCTTTGTAATCGAAATCCTTCGATTACAGTTTGCTATTGTTGTACGTTCAACACGAACAATCACCGGACGATTGCGGTATGCGAACGTCCTCTATCGGATACACACCGCGAACTCACTCGATACCGGGGAGTGCTAGCGCCTAGGGTTTGAGAGGTTTTTCTTTCTACGGTAGAGAATGGCACGAATGTTCTCAACCGGAAAAATTGGACTATTGAAAGACGGCTAGGGTTTTCTTAAAAAACCCTCGAACCTCTTAGAGTCCAACCCTAATCATATCTTATCATATTCTAATTTAAATTCAAATTAAATTAAAGCTGATATGATAAGATTACTGCCATTATCTCGGTAATTTAACTAATTATTTTACCGAGTCGATTCTTATAATCCGGATATCATCCGATTCATCGAACTTGGTCACCGAGAAAAATAACCTAACAAGTTCGCTTATTGTGTGACCCTATAGGTTCATTTAACAACTGGCGGTGTGCCTAAATCGTATTTAAATGGCCCACAAGTTATAAGCGGTTTCTAGCAAAACATTATAACTATCCAGGTTAAATGAAGATCGGTGATCTCTTTGAACCAAACCATAATTTTATATTTAGTCCTTTTGTCACACGATATCCAGATTAAGCATAAGGCACGGAGCATGTCATCCTTATTAAGCTTAATCAATTATTTCTTGATTTCATAGTAGATTTGTTCAAACAAATGATATCAATATCTTAGATTGATATATTTGAGCACGGCCATGCATTTTTAACAGTCTAACTTATCAAGGGGTCCATGGATATCTCTCCCATAACTAAGAGGGACAAATTCATTCACAATCAATCATATTCCTCTCCTTGATTTATTCTATATCCAACAGTAGTCTAATTTATTATCTGGTTAAAGACAACTTTAGACAATGTCAAAATATAGAATTTATCAAGTAAGAAACTATGATGAATTTAGGTCGAAGGACTTTCAATATTATTATGGCTAGAAAGTACTTATGACATATTCCATGAAGTACTCTCACAGTGGGTCATGTCCAATACAATGTTCTCTAACATTTATTTATGTTTTGACTCGATATCACAAATATCTATGGCCAGTAAAACATAGCCATCAAGTCACAAACATACTAATCTTAATTTATCATTATTCCAATAATAATAATCGATCAGGGACAGTTTTAGAATAGTCATTGTATTCATTGTAGGGTTTTACTATCAAGTCACGTACTTGATGACCAGCAAAACAAAACTCACTATTCATGGAAAGGAAAGCCTCATATTATTATATAAAACATAATGACAATTGTATAAGTACAAATTGACTCTAGGGCATATCCCCAACACCAATGGCTTCATCAATCTCCACACAGTGACAATGAATAGTCTCGAAGGCGCCCATCTGTAATATTTCCGGGTTATATGCAAATCAATTCCTATTCTACTTCGTTTTATTTTGTTGCATTTTAGTATTTCCTTGATGGAATGCTTGATTAACCGAAGAGTGTTGATATCGTGCTGCCAGATTATTTATTGTTCTCCTTGGCATACCAATCCATATTTACTTTCAAAATATATAATATATTCAAGAAATTCAATTGAATGTTGAGTATTATTTACCATATTTATGCCAGTGTAATTCAATTGTTTTTGTTTTTGTTTTTATTTACCATATTTACACCAATGTAATTCAATTGTTTTCATGAAATTCAAATGTTCTCCTTGTTTTTATTTACCATGTTTACGCCAGTGTAATTCAATTGTTTATATCCATATTTGTTTTTGTTTTATGCTGACTCAAACATTGTAATTTTGGTATTTATTTACATGTTTCAAGGTGTTTTTTCTTTCTTTAAGACGTGAATTTGAAGTAGAACTACAAACGATTTGATGACTGCTCATGTTTTACCTTCTTGTTTTCGATGAATCCAATTAATTCATTTTTAGTAAATAAATGGATAAATTTTAATGCACATTGTGTTGACGAAGTTAAATTGAGCTCATTTAAACCCCTATGAAAAATATTTATATGCTAAATAAATATATTTTTTAGTTTTTAGTTTGCTAAATATATTTATTTTATATATATATATATATATATATTAGTTTTAGTAATATTAAAATTAATTATTTTTATATTTAATTTTAATGAATATCTTAATATTGTAATATAGCAAATATGATGTTATTACTTGTATTTCATGATAAATTGTTGGGTAACATATTAAATTATGTATATGCTAAATAAATATATTTTTAGTTTTTAGTTTGCTAAATAAATTATATACGTTTGCCAAATATATTTATTATATATATATATATTTGTTTTTTACTTTTAGTAATATTAAATTTAATTATTTTTATATTTAATTTTAATGAATATCTTAATACTATAATATAGCAAATATGATGTTATTATTTGAATTTCATGGTAAATTGTTAGGTAATATATTAAATTATGCATATGCTAAATAAATATATTTTTATTTGGTTTCCTAAATAAATTATATACGTTTGCTAAATATATTTATTATTATTATATATATATATATATTTAGTTTTAGTGATATTAAAATTAATTATTTTTATATTTAATTTTAATGAACACCTTAATATTATAATGTAGAAAATATGATGTTATTATTTGTATTTCATGATAAATTATTTGGTAACATATTAAATTAAAAAACAAATTTAAATAATGGGCAGAAAATATACAATTTCTTTATTTAGGTAAATGTGTAAATATTTAGGTAACAAGGTTCTTTTGTAGAAACCAAGCGCGATAAATCTAGAGCATAGTTACATTTAGTCTCGAATTAGTCTCGAGTTGTAAAAATCTTAATTTCTATTTACTCAAATTATACAATGTAAATAGTTACAATTAGTCTCGACATGCATGTAATTATACGGTTTCAACATTAACACTTTTAAGTTGGCACTACTTTCATTTAGGATGGACCAAGTGCACCCTAATATAGTTCCAGGACTAATCATAGAGGACATAATTACGCGACAGACCAAGCACCAATCTTCTTTGATTTGGGCACGACATGCTGAGATTTTGCGAGGTTCCTTTACTGTTTAGGCACTGCGATTCCTATTTTTGGGAAGTCTATCCATACAATAATTGGGTCATGCATTCCATAGATCTAGCTGGGTTTGGCGAGGTATGTCTAGCTGGACACCTACAACTGGATCATGCACTAGTCACTGCACTAGTTGAGCGATGACGTCCCAATACGCATACATTTCACTTCTAGGTAGGTGAGGCCACAGTGACATTATGTAACGTCGCTATTTTATGAGGATTGCCGATTGACGATAAGCCTATCATAGGAGATGTCTATAGATGTTCGCAGGCTGTTTGGAGCGATATCATATATAGACATTTAGGATTTCATTCTTGAGACGAGCAGTTTAGGGGTAACTAATTTCATAAGTCGGCTTAGGAGGCGCATTTGTCACTCCCACTTCTAGATGATGCCCCTAAGGTACGAGTTCAGTAGAGGGCTCGAGGGCTTATATTTCTTCTTATTGGAGGCCTACTTATGTCGGATAAGTTAAGTCACTTAATCCCACTACGGTTTTTACCATTTCTAGAGAATTTTACTTTTTGCGGTCAGTTCAGTTAGGGCAGCGGGACGCTAGCGTGGTTGTACAGATGTCTATTCGATCCTACTGATCTGATAGCAAGGGAGATTTGTAGGCCCATGGTCCTACTTTAGGTAAGGTTTTATATGCAATACAGTAAGGTTTTTATAGTTTTAGCGATCTAGTATATATCTTTCTTCTATAGTTATGGGCTTGGGAGCATATTCCCGTATTAAGTCCCGATAGCAATTGTGAATGTAGTCCCTCTACTTGCACCATATGGTGCACGTTGGGATGTGCGGCTTCATCTGCAGCAGACAGTTCCCACATGTTGGTTACATATAGGGATCAGTTAGATGCTATGCAGGAGACCCACGTAAGTATTTGTACTATTTTGTTTGGAGGACTTTATATTTTTTCTAGCATCAAAGATAAATTTGAGACTTGTTAAATTAATGTTCGTAGTTTATCTGGTGGCCATATGACAAGTTGGCGATGCGAGTTTTTGCCTTCACGTTATACTTAGGGGTCTGACATCTAGCGTTCATAGACCCCACTGATTTGCTAGGATGTCGTGGAGTTCCACCATCTTGATCATGTACTTCGACAGTTCGGTTTATCACAGTTCATTCTTCCACACTATGGTTACCATTCAGAGTTGCATGTGATTGGGATAAGGGGGAACCACACGACAAACTGGTCTATTCATCACGCAGCATACATAGAGATGTGGGTTGCATAATTTCAGATTGTCATCGACAGCATGCTGGCATCAATACGAAGCCAGGGTATATACACTGGTATCGGCCCAGGACTCTGTAGCGTATTGAAAATCTGACACCACTAGGTGTCGAGCTGGAGGGCTATCAGGGTGCTGGTTCAGCCGCTACCCTTATAGTATGTTATATTATTTTTACACTTCGTCTTATTTATTTATTTTCTTAAGTAACTTTAATAACGAATCATTATCGAATTGTGACTTTGCTATACTTGTTGCTCAGGAGGATTTTATTTGTTTGGCCATTTCTATCACATCGAGGCTATGCCGAATGCCGACAAGGGACCACGTGATACATTTCTGTGGATTAGAGACGCAGGCGCTCGGACAATGACCGCGGCTAGGATTGTCCCTACCAAAATAGATGTTCATCCTGTATCGGATCTTAACATAGTAGCTTGCCCTGAGCAGCCAACACGTAGAGGGCCTCGAGCACCGGTCGAAGGTCGATCAATTCCAGGATAACACCGAGGCGGGAGACAGTGACTTGATGCCCGCGGCGTAATGGCAAATCAGGAGTCGATTCAATCCAAAAAAGATGTGCTGGTGCTAGTATTACCCCCATCATAGCCGTACATGGAGACTCAAGTTGCACCATCCACTTCTTGGTGGGAGTTTGAGGTAGGACCATTAGGATAGGGCATGACAGATGCGCAGACACCAGATCACTTGATGTTCAATGCTAGTTGTCTATCTTCAGTCTCTAAGGATGCTGCAGACTACGAGGAGGATTTAGCTACACAGGGTCCAGAGGGAGTGACATAGGTTACTACTGAGGACTTATCACCGAGGTCGTAGCGTATTGCAGATTTTGGCTTAGCTTGGCCTCGGTGGTGATGGCGTGATTATTGTCTCTTCATCTCAACTCTTATTAGCACTCAGGGTGTGTCATGGTCCTTGAATCACCGATGACTCTCGGTTTCTTCTGGGATTGCACGATTTCATTAAAATGGGAGGATCTGTTCGTTTTGATGACCCGTGTCGTAAGAGGTTAAACATACAATAGAAAATATCATTTAAGTAGCTGATCAAAAAAATCTATTCATATATGAGAACTGATAGCACGACGTCAACTCTGAAGATATCCATGAGGTATCCCTAGGTTTATGGTTCAATGGTGCAATGGGAGTTACTTTGCTTATAGGATGAAGCTGATATGCAAGTCATCTGGACTTTGCAACCTACTTTCAAGGAAGGTGACGTACATATTTATGTGAACACATTCTCCAAACAACCAATACAAGCGGTGCATTATCGATTCCTCGTGCACAAGAACAAGAAGCTAGGACTGCTATTGCCACAGCATCAACATCAGTTGCGGGATTCAATTTGCCGAATGTTGGACCGTACATAACTATGTTGCTCTAACAGGACCTGTTGGTACAAACAGATTTGCTAGATCAATAGCTTCTTCAAAAAAACTATCCTACCACTAATCTAAATCAACATGTGCATATACTAATGCCAGCTGAGATTCCCGACCAAAATTTTCGCACTGATGTCCATGAAATTGGACCATCAGAGTCGCCAATAATTAATGGTGTAGCAGTCATGGACTTACTTGGCCTAACCTTTGGCAACGATGGTCCCCTCGAATCGGATGGAGAATTTGGGTTTAACTCTACATTCGTGGCTGATTGCGATGACAGCATCAGCAGTGATAGTGACCATAATGATGCAAACATACATCATATCACTTTTCCAGCCTTACCAGTACCAGCACAAATAGACTACTGCATGACACCCATATGCATTCTTATACTAATTTTTAAGACATAGGTACGGGCACACCTGATGATGATTTTTTCTATGCCGAAGATGACTTGCAAGTTGATGAATGGTCTAAAGCAAATTGAGAGTTACGCCATAAAATACGTTTCTAAGATAAAAAATAAGGAGTTTACGCCATAAGATTATGGAACGTGAGGAAAGGATGCGAGTTCACTGTAATCAAGAATAAGATTGCAATTTGGACTACCTCTTGCAGGAACAACACCGAGCAAAATCCATGTGCATGGTATATAAGAATCATTAAGAAAGATGGTAGTGCATGATGGGAAATATCAATTTGGAACAGTGAGCACACATGTCTGTAGAGAGTTATAAACAACAATAAAAACTTGTCCCATAAGTTTATTGCACAAAATATACTACATCTCATCAAAGATGACCCCAAAACACGTGTTAGCACTATATTAGGTGTTGTTCATGAGCAGTTCCAAGCTAGATGTTCTTATCAGAAGGGGTGGTATGCCCGAAAAGCTACTGTTGAGTTGCTATATAGCATATGGTCCGACACTTTCAGAGTACTGCTTAACTACATGTTGGCATTGCAAGATTCAAATCCCAATACAATAGTGCATTAGAAACACCGCAACACCAGTGCTGGTGACACTAACATATTTCGATTTATTTTTTGGGCCTTTAAGCCATCAATCGAGGGATTTAGGCACTGTCGCGCCCGTGATCTCAATTGACGAGACTCATTTAAGAGGGACATATAAGGGTGTGCTTTTGATTGCCAGTACTTGGGATGCAAATAATCATCTATTCCTTCTAGACTTTGCAGTCGTCGATGGTAAATGCATAGAGAGTTGGGGATGGTTTCTAAGACTAGTTCGAAGTCGTGTGGCATGCGAAAGACATGTTTGTGTTATGTCCAATAGGCACGCAGGTATCTTTTCTGCTATGAGAAAACAGCCTAGATGGAATGAGCTTATGGGAGTTCGCAGGTTCTGTCTACGTCACGTTCGTGCCAATTTAAATCAATATTTCAAGATTAAGGAGTTGAAGTGATTGATGTACAAAGCCCGCACGGAGAGAAAGAAATCTAAATTCCAATTGCAATGGATGGAATAAGAGGATACAATCAAGAAGCATACAACTAGTTGATGCAAATTGGTCTGGACACTTTCATATGATGGAGGATATCGATACAGATGTATGACAACTAATTTATCCGAGTCGTTGAATTATGTTCTAAAAAAGACACATGCATTACAAATTAAAGCATTGATTGAGGCAACATTCATAAAGACAGTCGAATACTTTAACATGCATCGATCTTAGGCTAACCACTGTAACAAACCATTTCCTCCATTGATATGAAATGCATTCCAGGCAGCTTCGCAGAAGGCTAGATCTTTCAGGGTTATACAGTATAATGAATGCAGTGGAATTTTCAGTGTAAGGACACCCGCAAGAGTTGGGGCAAAGGTAACAAAGTTTATACAATTAAAATGTCATCACGGGACTGTAGTTGCACGAAATGTAATTTATTTGGATTGCCATGCACACATGTATTTGCAGTCTATCGACAACGTGGCTGGCAACCAGTAGATTTTGTTTTGCCTATGTACTCCACAGAGAAGTACATTTCAATTTACAAGCATGACTTCTACCCTGTCGGCAATGACAAAACGTGGTGTAATGCTAACTTCTTGTTAGAGGGCTACACACCAACACTTAAAGGTAACCGATCTGGTCGAAGGCATTCCGCATGTTTTTTAGGTGAGATGGGTTGTCGAAATAAAGCCCCCCCCCCCTCCCAAGATGCGAAAATTGCCATCAATCAGGACATAATAGGTAAAATTGTAACAATGCTCGTTTTGATCCTGAACAATAAACTATGCAATTACATGTACTTGTACTACAAAAAAATTATTTTATTTCCCCAATTTTCTTTTTCTTTTCACATTGACTACTTCTGATTTCTTACATTTCAATTGACTACATATGATTTCTTTCATTTCAAAACAAACCACGGTTACATAAACCTTGACTAAAAATAATATTCGATTATATGAACACTTAAACTTATTCAATAGGTTGATCAATTATATTTTGATTTTGAGGAATTCATTCTAAATTACACTATACACAAATTTTGAATCGTGAAATGCTTTACTAAGAAAAACAAGGGACATTATAAGGACGGATTAATGTCCTGCGTCCTATATAGCGATGCATTAGATAAATGTAATACCCTGCATTTTTACCATTCAATTGGTTACTACTTGTAATAGGATGAGAATTTGTATCAACGGCCAGAACAAAAGATGATCAGTACAATGAAACAAATATTTTGGTATAATAATATTTTGTCGGGACCTGAATGTAATCATTGGATTTTCTCTACTCGTACCCTAAATCTTTGGAAGGCTACTATTGTTAATAAAATAAGAATTTGAGGGCACAATGAGAATGAAAATTGACCGCACCCATGACTTTGACCAAACATAGATAGAATTGAAGGATTTAAGTATTACCAATGGATTCAGTGGAATTTTTGGAGTTGAATGGTGAAAATAAATATTTTTCAGTTTTGGACCCGATTTTTATCATTTCTGAGAAAAATAGAAAATCGTGGTTAAAACCGGTGCCTGTGGCATTTTGTGATTGGTAGCCCATGAACATGTGTCAATTTATGAGTGGTTGAATGAAGAATTCATGCAAGATGCATGGAATTAAATAATTACAAAATAAATAAAGAATGATGTGTATTTTTGTGATTGGAACACATCATTTGTGGGGCCAATTACTTAAGGTCTTGTGCAATGTAATTGGCCAATATTTTGACAATGAAGAAGCTGTTGAGTGGCTGAAAAACAGCTAAAAAATTGGCTGTGGGATGGTTTGTAATTTCGAGAAAAAAGAAGAGGAAATTTCGAGGAAGAAAAATAAGTGAAATGGTTTGTAATTTTTCAATTGGAACACACCTATACATTAGCCACCATACAATTAATTGAATTAAAATTTTTTGAGTCAAAATCTGATGAGAAATGGCAGTGGGATGGCTATTTCACAGCCTTAATTTCGATAGCCAGAAGGAAAGAAAAAAAAGAGAAAAAGAAATAAAAGAAAATAGCAAAAAGAGAGAGAAAAGTTGCTAGTGTGTGTTCTTGGTGTAGAATGTGTGTTCTTGGTGTAGTGTGTAAGTTCTTGAGAAGTTCTAGGAGCAAATCACACCAAATAGCCTTACATACAAGGTAAAACCTCACCTTGCTAGAATTAAAGTTGTTGGTGGGTGAATGGTGATTATTATGATATCAATTTTAACATGAAAACATGATCTTCATGTCTTGATTTAGGATCAAAAGCTAGGGTTTATGAACATTGTGTATGAACTCTGTGCATGCTTATGTATGCCGACTGCCTAAAAAACTTATGGATAATGTTTTGTGTGATGAAAGATTGAATATTCATGGTAGTTTGAAGGGTTGATCTTGGTTGATGAGATAAGGATCAAAGTAGAATGAAAATGAATGTTAATTAGTTAGAAGGATTAATTATGTTAGCTTTTGATTAAAAGAAGTGAAGTTGTGTTGAATAAACTTGACTTTAATGAGTTGTTCGAATCTGAAAATTGAAGGATCAAAGCTGATTTGAAGAGAAAATCGAATGAGATTAATGTTCTCAAGGTGTTAAAGGTTAAAGGATAGTAAAACATAACATGAGTGGTTGAAGAAAGACAAACTATTGAGGCTGTTTTTGCCTTTGTACTATGTCATGAACAACTAAACCTAGAAAAGAGCTAACACAGAATTGATGCTAAGAGTCTTACGGTCATTTTAGTATATCATAGAGCCAAATCAGAGTTGTGGATTGAATGTTATGTGGGAAACAAAATTGTATGTCAAAGCAGCTAAATTTCAGGATTTTACTTGGAAAATGAATGAACTTACAGAAGAATAATTATGTGATTTCGGGATGAAATGAATGAGAAATATGGAGTTAATTCCTTGTGCATGAAGGGAGAAAGGATACGGAAAAAAGAAAACGAAAGAAAAGGACAAACAATAAAAATACAACGTGAATGAAAGTTAAACATTTTCCGTAATCGTCGGCCCCGTTAGCTAAATGTCGGTTGGACGTCGGCTACCCGTCGGCCACGTTAGCTACCCGTCAGGCATGTCAGTTGGACATTGGGTAGCCGTCGGCTATTTTTTGACTAAACACGACTAAACCTAAAAATGATGTGTGATGTAGGTTTGTCGGTAAACGGCCAACGACATGTTGAAAATGGTGGAAACGGTGGTCGAACGGCTGTGAACGAGAAAAATTAATTAGGACACGCGGTAAGTCCCTTTAATTTCTAAAACCTTTTAAAAGCTAGTAAGCTTTATTTTTCCTTGAAATGTTATGTTATATACTGTTTTGGAAATCTCTGGATATATTTAAGATTTTTCTGAGCAAGATTTATTTATGCCATCTTGGGCTTGAATGAACATCATAATTGGCTTGGAAACCTTAATGGTTGATTAAAACACGAATTTGTGAATTAAGTCCTTTTGGGTTTAAACACTTGCGATTTTCAGAAAATGGTAATTTTTGGAATCGAGTATTTACAAATTGATTAGAATGCCCTTATTGGAACGTTTTATGGAAACATGATTGGAAAACCTTGAATTTAATCCCCTTTTAGTATTAGAATTTTAGATTTCTTGAAATAAGTTCCTTTGAAAATCGAGTATTTGGAAAACGATGGTTTTATGGAAATCTTTGGAATCGGGCATTCGAAAAATGACCGAAATATCCTTATTGAAACTTTAGTGAAAACTTTTCAAATCAGGTTAGGGTAAAATGACCTGTGTGAAACCCCAGTCAAGACCAACCTTGGAGTAAGGGGGTTGGGATGCATATCATGCCTTATTTCACGATTCAATATATTTTTATATGATTTTTATGTGCTTTGGATTTGAATTTTATTGTCTTGAAGCCTTGTTGGTGAGTATTAAGTGAGAGGGGCAAAATGGTAATTTTTGCATGAGGTGAAAATAGGAAGATAGCTTGAGGATTAAATAGGAATTAATTTTCTAGTGGAAATAACAACAAGAGTTGTTGTGGTTTAGTGGTTAGAGCTTTGGAATCAATTCTTGAGGTCTTGGGTTCAAATTCCATCATAGAAGCTTTAGCTTGATTAAATTTTATTTTTACTTGGGGAAGAATAATTTCGGCCTTATGAGCTTGGAGTAAGGTAGGGATGATGTCCTAAGAGAGACATGTTAGGAGTAACCTCATTCTACTCCCTTACCCTACTCGAATTTCCTAAAGGGAATTCATTTTCCCTTAATCTTTGATTTTCCTTAATTCTCAACTCATTAGTTTGATCAAGTGATTCTAGCCATTTTCTTCCAGAAATTTCAGTAAAGTGCTGTGATCTTGTAGGATCAAAATGTCTTAGTAAAAGACTTCTTATGGTCTGGAAAATGTGGAAGAGTTGTGGGAAATTCCAAGAGGAAAAATCCCTCTAGTGAGCTTGCTGAAAATTCACTCTAGCTAGTTCATCTTCCTTCTTGGAATGAGCTGAAATTTTCCAGCTTATTGTGCCTTGATAGTGTCGAGTTTCTTAGCTAACATTCCCTCCCAAATGCTGCCAGAAAAATGGTCTTTAGGATCAGTTTGCAATCTGGATTTCTTGGCCATTTTCGGCCTGCTCAAAGTTGGAGCAACTACAGGAAAAATTCCTGTACAAATCGCCACTTTGAGAGTCCAAAACCAAGCTGTTTTCTTCCAGATTTTGTCCAGCACCTTAGCCATGTTTTTCCTCCATGAAGAAGGCTGGAAACCAGCCTTGAATACCCCCAAAATTCCCCTTCAAACTCTCTGCAAGTTGGCTGGAAATGGCAGCCGAAAATCTGTCCAGAAAATTTCTGCCCAGCGAAATTCTATGCAGGAAAATTTTCCAGCTTTGTTTCCTAATCTTCTTCCAGCCGAAACACCACCCTTGTTCTGCATAAACCTTTCTTAAACCTCCAGTAACAGAGCTCCATTGTTTCCCTTAAGCTTCTGCACGAAATTCAGCAATGGCTGTCCGAAAATCTCTCCAACAAATCCCTGCAATTATGCTTGATTGATTTCCAAAATTCCAGCCACCTTTGTTTAGCAACTTTCCATAATGCATTCCCCAAATAACCAGACTTCTTCTTCACCATTGAGCACCCTACTTTCGGCCACCATAAGCTTCCATAAACCAGCATTAATCCCACCGAAATTCTGCTCAAACAGTCGGCCATGGCAGACTTCCAAAGCTCTCCAACAATCAAGATATTCTTGGAATATTTAGTTTCCAAATTCACTTCCTAAAAATATTCTTCAAGGATTGTAACAACCAACCTTTCCTTTTCCCTTCCAAATCAGAGAAACAACTTCCTAAACCCTACAGAAATTCGGCCAGCCCTAGCTCTCACAGAATTTCGGCAGCTACACAAATTCAATCTCTCGAATTCTCTCAACCTCCAAGAACACACACACTACACCAAGAACACCTACCTCTTTCCTTCACCTAATACCCCTCCAAACCATCTCAAATCCTCTCTAAAACTTCCAGATTTGACCTACTCACTGCCGTGAGTCCATCAACCCCATTCTTAACATCAAACTCCACAAATCATCTTGCTACTTCGGATCAAAACCAGAAATTTCTGTGAAGGACAAGAACATCTTCAAGGTAAATTTATTCTAACAACTTCATCTCCTCCAATCTTGATCTCTAATGAGAACCTACGTGTATAAGCATGCTAATGGTTCCTTTCTCTCTCTCTCTCTCTCTCTCTCTCTCTCTCTCTCTCTCTCTCTCTCTCTCTCTCTCATGGCCGAAACCTCCCTCTCTTAGCCGAATGGCTCCTTTTCCCCATGTCCATGTTTTCGCCATCTCCCTTGGACAAAGTTAGGCATCAAGGAGTTGAGATCTATTCTAAACTCCTTCAAAGCATTCATCGATCAAGTAAGTCCCTTCAATCCTTCTTTTAAACTCTAGAATTATGTCTCTAGGGTGATGTTGATAGTAGGTGGGTGGTGATAGGATTCAAGTATATATATATTGTTGAGATTGAAGCATGAACATTTGTATGATTGTGAAGGAGATGGGATTTATGCATGGAAGGATTATCTTGGTTGATTGTGTGATGATTTGAGGTTTGATGCATGAAGTATTTGAGATAAAACATGCTAGAGATTATGTCTCCTTTGGTGAATAGGATTTGTATGCATGTTAGATTATTGAAGCCATGATCATATTTATGCTAGTAGAGGTTAGATCGTGTCTTAATAAATTTAGATCTAGGCTTATGTGCGTGATTTGGATGATTTGATGAATGGAAGGATTGCATATGTTCTTGATTGTGGTTAGCCATAGAAATTTGACCATGATCTAGTTGTCCCTAAACTAATTTTATTTCATAAATAAAGTATTTAATGATATAAAATTTTCCTAAGAAATGTCGAAAAACCCTAGGAAGGGTAGATTTGGATTATTATATACATAAAGGATATTTTGGTCAGATAAATAATAATTTTGCTAGAAAATAAAATAAATAAATATTATTTAAAATAAAGAAATCAATTGAAGCCTTTTATGGAAATAATCATAATTAGTAAAATATTTATTAAATCAAATCCCTTTTTAAAAGTTTACTTATTATTTTCCAAGCAAGACTCATTAAATTTAATCTCAACTAGTTTTAGCAACCAATTATTTTCTAACAACTAAACTATTATTAAATCATTATTTTACTTATTACTAGCTAGGACTCTTGAGCAAATAAACTCTAAATTTTCCCCAGTAAGATTTAAACTTTCAACTTATTAGAAATTATTTCCCAAACCATTAATTATTTTAAATATCAAATTAGGCTCCACCTACAAACCTATTTATGTATTGTTTGGCCTTAAAGCTTGGGACGTTAGGATCATGGTAGTAATAAGATGAGTTGATTTAAAATTGAGGAAGTGGATTGTAGCTTGAAATTGATTGTGATTTGTATTTACCCATGTGGGGTTAGGTCAAGCTGTTGGAGACCTTGTTGTTGTGAGCAAGAATCAGGTAAGCCCCTACATAAAACCTGATTGATGTGAAATGTTTTTCTTATGGCAAGCCAAATGTAGAGTGTATGGACACTCATTTATGTAAAAGCAATTGAGGGTTGAACTCTCTCTTATTTCAAACATTTGAATTATTTAAAAATCAAGGAGCAGATTTGCCAAACTCAAACTCTTTCTAAAGCTGATTTTTACAAGGACTTTAGAGACCCTCAAAATGCCATTTTCATGTGGAACAATGTTTTGTTCATTTTATCCCAAGTGGGAAACGTCGTTGAGTACTCAATAAGGGTGGACTACTAGGACTAGTCCTTGAGGGGTTAGGGTAAGTCTCTCAGTAGGTGGCCACCTCTGAGGGGTGAGCCCTTCCCGGATAGGACGTCAGTGCAGTGGGTCGTGTCGGTCCGAGCTAGCAATGTTCTTTTCAGTCAAGTGACTATGTGTTTGCTGGAATGGACACCCGGTTATGGTTTGGGTATAGAGAAGGAGGAATATCTTGCCCAGTAGGCCGATCACCTACTTTTGTCAGTCTGCACAAACTGTGGCATTCTGACCAGCGGTATGCACAAAGTGTGGCATACTGACCATCCGGTTGTGGGGCCCAACGTATGGTAACCCATAATCCTTTCTTATGAGTGGTTGATTTTGTTGATCATGTATGGCTAGAATAGCTAAAACGCCACTCTTGCTTTTGACTAATGTTTATTGCTTGCCAATATTTCTCTTATAAAGATTTCGCACTTTGCATCCATGAACTGCTTTCACTAAACACCCAAAGCACACACGGACATATTGAGATTTCTGTCTCATCACCTTTTTACCATGATTTCAGGTCGATCCTGCTGTGGGGATGAGTAGCTAGTAGTATCTGCCTTGGAAGAGATTGTTGTCATTTAATTCTATGTATTGCTTTGGGGAGACAAGAGTGGATAATTTTATTTATGGTTTTGTTTTGGGAATTCATGGATTTATTCTTGGAGTATTTTGGGTTGTATTAAATTTTTAAGTTAAAGTATTATTTTTATTCCGCAATTTTATTTGTGTGACCTAGTTATAAAGACCCCTTGTCCTTTGGACGGGGCGACATCCCCAGCCCTGGCGGGCCTAGGTAGCGAGGTGTTACAACCTGAGTACCCTCAGAAAATCTTTTTGGAATTGAATATGGATAAAATGACTCGAATACTCTTGAAAACTTGTTTTAATGTGCAAAAAAAACTCTTTACTCTGTTTCGACACAGTTTTGGAAAATAATCTCTCGGTATGAGATTGACTTTTGGAAAACAACATTTTGATCTTGGAAATTGCTTTATTGGCCTAATGTGCCTGTGGAATGAATTGATTGGCCCTGCAGAGCCTATGGAATTTATTATCTGACTTGCGAGTCAGTGGGATCAATTTCTGGAAAATGATATTTTGCCCCAAAAATATTTGTTTTGAAAATCTTGCGGGAATAAATAACCCTCTAGCTTAATCAGTTAATAGGGGTTGGTATTGATAATGTTGAGTACTCAGTAATGACTTTGATCTTTGTACTAGCTTATGTTAGTGATAGACGACTCCAAGTAACCCGATCAGTTCTGGGGTTTGTCTTACTCCAAACATGGCGACAGGACATTAAGATGAGTCATCTTGTCTAGCCGTTTAGCACCTGGCAATTGCCGCCTCTGCGGGCACATATTATTTTGAGTTGTTCGCTGAATGCCGGGCACGGACACTCGGTAGCGTTTGACTTCTTGCCATCTTGATGGTGATTGACGTCAAGATTGGGACCCCTAACTTACGGTGGCAAGTAAAAGATTTAGTGTGTTGCAATACACTTGGTATGCTGCGGTATACCTATTATTTATTCTTAGTAGTACGCTACGGTGTACTTATATTTCGGCGATGCACGATTGAGTGCTATAGGCTACGGTCTAGGTACAATGATACATGGTGTCGAAGGCGAAGTCTTGCAAGCTTTGCATACAGGCTAACCTTCTGTTAGAGAAGTGCCGGTGATTTGTAAATCGAGGCAATGATTTAAAATTGAAACACAGTTTTTCAAAAATAATTGAGTTTTGAATAAACTCTTCTTTAAAAAGTTTTGGAATTATTTTCCAGTAGGAAAATGTTATGCTCTTTCACAAAGGTTTTATGTACTTTGTTTCTTTCACAAAGCACTAGCACGCACGGGACTCATTGAGTGATTTTTTACTCATACGTATCTATTATCTTACTCTTTTGTAGGATTCAGAATTGAACAGACCTACAGATAGAGGGATGATACCACAGTGACAGCAACATAGGTCCAAACGCTTTCTCTTTTGATTTCGTACTATTCTTCTGATATAGTATGGAGACTGCATGTATGAAATTCTTATATATATATATATATATATATATATATATTGATGGTATAGATTTGGACCTTGTATACTTTATTGGTTCTTCATTATAAAGACCCCTTGTCTGGGTAAATAGATGGGGTGACACTTAGTTTTTATATACTTCCATTGTTACTTTGAGTAAGGATGCATAGTATTATAGAACTGTGGTGTCGTCATAGGAATTTATAGAACCCTTTTCATTGTGTAAGTAAAAGGAATAGGAATGATAAGGGCAAGAACACAATAGATTTTCACAGCAATGATGGGAAGAGATAGACGGGTGAGAGTTCGGGTGTGAAGAAACCTTAGAAGATTAGGACGGTCTACCGAGCAGATGTGCCAGGACGTTTCACTTTGACGTGACTTGGCCCTAGCTGCCGTCATGCACCCCATCTCACTGGGAGCAAGTTTGACCCAACAGTGCCTATCGTTACTCCATTTACACGAGACCTTAGTCTAGAGAGGGCGCTTACTCCCGAGAAGACATCGTCGTCACTTAGCCAGGTGGGAGAGGTTGGTGGTGATTCTGATGAGGCTGATGGCGATATTGAGCCACATTATCAAGGTGATGATAAGGAAGATAGAATCCCTGATGATACAGTGTTGTCTAAGAATGATGAGAAGGTATTTGGTAGGGATGTTTCGGGAATTTTAGAGGAAGAGGTGCCAAAATTGGAGGTTGCCGAGGCAGGAGAAAATCAGAAAGTACCCAAGGTAGAGATGCATGTGCTCGAGCTCGAGGAGCTCGAAGAAGAGTTGGTGTTAGACCCAGAGCTAGAAGCTTGGTTGCATCCTGATATGGATGGAGATAAGGGACTTGATGCACCCGAGTCCTACATAGTTTTTGCCGACTCAGGACCTCCAATTTTAGATAGAAATGATGATGAGTAGGAGTACGAGGATGAGATGTAGATATATGTAGTAGGACAAGTACAGTTTGACCAGTATATGTTAGAAATGATAGCGTTATTGGTACATAAATTTTGTATTGACTCTATGTTTTGACAAGAATGAATATATGTTATGTTCTTGCTATGTGCACTATATCCACTTTTATGTCTACTTCTGAGTTATGTTACAATTGGGGTGAAAGAAATCGAAATGGATTTCAGGGTATGAGTTAGAAACGATCTGGAGGGCCCCAATGGCAAGAGAAAGGAAAAATGTAAAAGAAAGAAGGCCCGATTAGAGGACAACCTCCTTTTAGATATTTCAATTATGGAGAAATAGGGCATAAGAGTTTCTATTGCCCTCACCTTAAAAGGAGGAGGACGGAGTCGATCTGGGAAAATCAATTAGGGCAAAGGTTAGGAATAGAAATAGGGAATCTAGGACAAGCTTCTACCTCTAGAGCCGAACCTATCAAGCCACAAGTGAATGCTCAAGTGGTTGCATTGGAAAAGACGAATAATCATGCCATAGTAGTGGAAAGTAAGCTCCTTATTTTTTATCATGATGTTAAAGTATTGGTAGATCTCCGGTCTACGCATTCCTTTGTTGCCAATTCATTTCTTGACTCTATAGGAATTAACGGGGAAGAAACTTCATTTGAAATGATTGTCAGTACCCCATTGGGGAAGCAAATGAATAGTGAGAAAATATATAAGGGGTGTAATATTTTGGTAGAGAATAAAATATTAGGAGGAGATTTGATATATTTACCCATGGAGGACTACGATGCTATCTTGGGCATGGACTATCTATCTTAGTATCATGCTCAAGTTGACTGCAGACATAAGGTAGTGCGATTTTGTCGGCTTGAAAAACCTATATTAGAATTTATAGGTGAGGCTGAATGGAAAAGTAATGTTTTTATATTAGGACTCAAGGCCGGAAGATGATTAGGAAAGGGTATACTAGATACTTGGCTTATGTGATTAATAAGCCAGGAGAGGATAAGAAACCCAAAGATGTTTCGGTGGTGAATGAGTATTTAGATGTTTTCCCTGCAGAATTGAAAGAGCTACCGCCAGAGAGAGAAGTAAAGTTTTCCATTAATTTAGTGCCATCAGCAGAACCAATTTCAAGAACTCCTTATAGAATGGCACCTACAGAATTACAGGAGTTCAAGAAACAACTACATGACTTAATAGAGTAAGGGTTCATTTGGCTAAGTACTTCACTTTGGGGAGCACCTGTATTGTTTGTTAAGAAGAAAAATGGGTCGCTACGGATGCGTATAGGTTATCGAGGGTTGAATGCAGTGATAGTAAAGAATAAATATCCATTGCCCATGGTTGATGAATTGTTTGTCCAGTTACAAGGAGCAGGATGTTTTTCGAAGTTAGACTTGAGGCAAGGATATTACCAAGTTTGGATTCAGGGAGAGGATATACCGAAAACTACATTTAACACACGATATAGACATTTTAAGTTTGTAGTGATGCCCTTTGGTGTTACTAATGCCCTACTATTTTCATGGACCTGATGCATCGAACATTTCGGCCTTACTTAGATAGTTTTGTTGTTATATTCATAGATGATATCTTTGTAAAACCCCAGCTAAAACCAACCCTAGAGTAAAGGGTTCGGGATGTATATCATATTTTCTCACATGCATAAATATATTTTTATATGATTTTATATGCTTTAGATATGTGATTTGTAGTCTAGATGGCTTATTTGTGTTTATTGAGTAAGAAGAGCAAAATGGTAATTTTGCTTGAGGAGGACATAGGGAGATAGCTTGAGGATTAAATAGAAAAAATATTTGAGAGAGAAAATAAGAACAAGAGTTGTTGTGGTTTAATGGTTAGAGCTTTGGAATAAATCCTTGAGGTCTTGAGTTCGAATTCTATCATTAGAGTTTTAGCATGATTAAATTTTATTTTTGTTTAGGAAGGCTATATTTCAACCCTTGCATGCCTTAGGGAAGAGTAGGAGTGTTATCCTAGGGGAGACATGATAGGAATGTCCTAATCCTACTCTTGTGCCCTACAAAAATTTCTAAGGAGTTCATACCCTTCTTGATCTCTAGCTTTCCTTACTTCTTAATCCATTAGGTTGTTCAATTTATCTAAGCCAACTTTGTTTCCAAAAAAGTCCAGCAAGGTTCTGTGATATTAAGGTTTCGAAAATGCCTATGTGAGGTATCTTCTTGATTGAAAATGGGGAGGAGTTGTGGAAGGTTCCCAAGAGAATTAATCTCCATGGTTGAACCTTCAAACTCCAACCTATGTGTATTCATCTTCTTCATGTAGTAATCTGGAAATTTGTCCAACTTCTGGATCAACCCAATGGTCAAAATTTTCAGCCATCTTTCCCTCTCAAATGCTGCCAAGAATAAATGACCATTTCACTTAGCTTGAAGATTGGAAATTCCAACCAAAACCAAGCTGCACAAAAGCTGTGCAAACCAGGAAAATTTCTTGGATAGTTTCGCAACTTGGTGAGCCAAAAACCAAGCTGCTTCTTCCAGCTTTTCAACCAACAATTCAACCTTGTCTTTCCTCCATAAAGAAGGCTGGAAACCAGCCTTAATGGACCTCCCAATATCCCTTCAAACTTGCAGCAAATCGGATGAACCATGGCAGAAAAACCTGCCCAGAAATTTCCAGCAAGCTTGCGAAAAGCTAATCAAAATTTCCAGTTTTGTTCCTTCTTCACCCTTGTCCAAAACTTCCTCCATTTTTCTGTACAAACTCACCTTGAACAGCCATGAACTGAGCTTCATCATCTTCTCCAGTCTTCTACACGAAAATGAGCTCCATGGCTGCTCCTAAAATCTCTCCATCAATCACTCCAATCAAGTTATTAATTGAAGTCCAAAATTCCAACAAAATATTCAGCAAACTATCATAGATTACCCTTCCAACAACTAGAAAATTCCTTCACCATTGCACACCACATTTCGACCACCCTTAAGCTCATTTGAACAGCATTCATCTCAGTAGAAATTCCAGCAATTCAGTCGGCCATTAAAGCTTCCAAAGAACCTCCAACAACAAAGATCTACTTACCATATTTGCTACCACAAAATATTCCCTAAATTATTCCTTTTGAATTTCAAACAACCAGCTTTCCTTTTCCTCCCAAATCTGAAAATCCAATTACCAAAAATCTCCAAACCAGTCGGCCACCCTTTCCCCACAGAATTTCGGCTAGCCTTCATCCAATCTCTCTATTCTCTCCAAACCTCCAAGAACACCTACTACCATTCTCACGCCTAAGGCCATTCAAAACCACTTCAATCTTCTCTAAAAACTCCAGATTATACATACTCATTCTCGTGAATCCATTCCTACAATTTTTAATATCAAACACTAAAATCAAAGTCTCACTTTTGGATCTAAAACCAAAATTTTCTTGAAGGCTCAAGAACACCTTCAAGGTAAGCATGAACGATCATCTCCATCTTCATTCATCTTTAACTCTTAATGAATATATGTATATACTAATAGGCTTTCTCTCTCTCTCTCTCTCTCTCTCTCTCTCTCTCTCTCTCTCTCTCTGGCCGAATGGTCATTCCCGCCCTGGCCATTTTTCTTTTCTCTCCTTGGACGAATCAAGCTGTCCATGCGTGAGGATTCTTTCGAAACTTCTTTAAGATAGTCATCATTCAAGTAAGCCTCTTCAATCTCCTTTTTAAATTCTAGATTCATGTCTCTAGGATGTAGTTGGATGAGGATGGAATATATTTGGAGATTGATCATGTGTTTTGTGATGGTGTTGGGATTGAAGCATGAGAATGAATGTGTTTGTATGATGGAGATGGGATTGATGCATGAGATGGTTTGTCTTGGTTGAATGTATGGCGTTTTTAGGGTTTGTTGCATGCCTTCATGTCATAAGTAGTATGATTGATCAAGCATTTAAGAGATTATGTCACATTTGGTGAATAGGGTTTTGTGTTCATGTATTCTTGTTAAGGCCATGAATATGATTACGTTTAGTGGAGTTTGGATCATGTCTTGGTAGATTTGGATTTATACCTTTATTCATGATTTGGATGTTTTGTTGATTGGTGTAGAGTGTATGTTCATGATTATGGTTAGCAATAGGAATTATGATCATGACCTTATTATCCCTAAGCTAATTGAGTTAGCTAATTTTATTTCATCAATAAAATGATTAATACTATAATTTCTTCTAGAGATTTCGAAAACCTAAGGAAAATGTGGATTTGGACTATTATATAAAATGATGATATTTTAGTCAAATAAATGATAGCTTTTATTAAAGAAATAATATATATATATTATAAAATAATAATATCAAATAAAGTCTTTTATATAAATATTCATAATAGGTAAAATATTAATTTTGTAAGTCTTATATTCATAAATACTATTAAAATTTTATTTATTATCTTTTAATCAAAACCTATTAAAATTTACTTACAACTAATTTTAGTTACCAATTATTTTCTAACAAATTAATTATTAATAGATTATTATTTTAAATTATATTATCTAGGGCCTAGGACGCTTCATCAAATAACCCTAATTTATTTATAGTAAGATTTAAACCTACAACTTATTAGTATCTAGTTCACAAACCCTAGTTATTTTAATATCAAGATACATTTATCTTATAAGCCCTTTATTTGTTATCTAGCCTTAAAGCATGGGACATTAGGGTCATGATTGTAGTAAGTTGAGCTAGGTTTATTTGTGAAAGTGAATTTTGGCTTATGTTTACCCCAGGCGGGGTTAGGTCAGCTTTTGGAGATCTTTATTTTATCTCGAGCAAAGGATCAGGTAAGCTCCTACATAAAACTTGTTTGTTGTAAAAGGTTACTATGGCAAGCTAAAAACGAAGTTTGTGAGCACTGATTTGGTAAAGGCAATTAAGGACAGTTTCCTTTCTTGTTTTAATCACACCAATTATTTGAAAATCAACAAGCAGTTTTACTCAAACACCAAACTATTTCTAAAACTAATTTTTGACAAAGACTTTGGAAACCCTTAATTGCCATTTTCAAGTAAAGCTATGTTTTATCAGTTTTCTCCCAAGTGGGATGAACTACGTTGAGTACTCAATAAGGGTAGGCTAGTAGTACTAGTTTTGAAGAGTAAGAGTGAGTCTTTTGGTAGGAGGCCACCTCCAGAAGATGAACTCAACTTAGAGAAACGTCAATACTACTTAGTCATGCCGGTCCGACCTAGCAGGTTTCAGTCATGTGGATTGTGTGTTGCCGGAGTGGACAACCAGTTTTGTTTGGGTGTAGAGAATGAGGAGTATCTTATCCGGTAGGCCGATCACCTACCTTTTGTCGGTCTGCACAAAGTGTGGCATTCTGACCGTTGTTTGGTTATGGGGCCCAACGTGTGGTAACCCATGATCACCCTTTTGAGTGGTTGATTTTATTGTACGTGTATGGTTGGAAAAGCCAAAACGCCACTCTTGATTTTGAACATTGTTTATTGCTTGCCAGTATTTTTCTTATGAAGTTCTTACACTTTGCATTCATGAACTGTTTTCACTGAACACTCAAAGCACACACGGGCTTACTGAGATTTTTATCTCATCACCCTTTTTACCGTGATTTTAGGTCGATCTTGCTGTGGGGATAAGTAGTTAGTTGTTGCCTGCTTGGAAGATATTCTATTATTTAATTTATGTAATGCTTTGGGAGTTGAGAGTGAACAATTTTTATTTTTGGATTTGTCTTGAATTTTTAGATTGTAACAAGTTTTAAATTTTGAAGTATTGTTTTATTTTGATTGTGTGACCTAGTTATAAAGACCCCTTGTCCTTTAGACGGGCGACATCCCCGACCCTATTGGGCTTAGGTAGTGGGGTGTTACAATCTTGGTGTATTCTAAAAATCCTCAAGAACATGACCAACACCTTCAAAAAGTATTGAGAAAGTTAAGGGAGGCCAAATTATATGTAAAATTGAGTAAGTGTGAGTTTTGGCTACAAGAAGTAGTGTTCTTGGGACATGTGATATCTAAATATGTGATTACAGTAGATCCTGCAAAAGTCGAGGTGGTGATGAATTGGAAACGTCCCGAGACTCCTACTGAAATACAAATTTTCTAGGATTAGTAGGATATTATCAAAGGTTTATTGAGGAAGTTTCTAAGATAGCTTCACATTTAACACAACTCACCCAAAAGAGAGTTCCTTATGTTAGACCGTGAAGTATGAGAGAAGTTTCCAGGAACTGAAGAAAAGGTTAAGTTCTGCTCTTATTTTGGCATTGCCAATGATGAACAAACCCTATGAAGTGTACACGGACGCGTCAAAAGAAGGATTGGGAGGAGTGTTGATGTAGGAAAGAAAGGTGATAGCATATGTATCCAGGAAATTGAAACCCCATGAGGCAACGTCGGTGGATGGAAGTTTTGGAACAATTTTGATGTCCAATTAAATATCATCCTGGAAAAGCAAACACAGTAGCATATGCCCTTAGTAAGAAGGCAAATTTATCAGCTCTTCATATGTTACGAATTCCAGAATTGGAAGCATTTGTAGTAGACGAATAAATAAGAATGAGTAATATCTCCATTCAACCTGCTTTCCTACAACAATTGAAGGAAGAGCAAGATAAAGATAAAGAGTTGCAAAAGTTGGTGCAAGGTGCAAAAGGAGTGAATAAGGGAGGAGGTGAATTTCGAAAGGATAATGATGGGACTATTTGTTATTCAGATCGATATTGTATTTTGAAATAATCTACAATGAGACAAGATATCTTAACGGAAGCAAATCGGAGTAAGTATACCATCCATCTAGGAGCCGTAAAGAAATATCAGGACTTAAAATGACATTATTGTTGGATTGGTATGAAGAAGGACATTTCAGAGCTCGATATTTAAATTGTCAATAGGTGAAAGCTAATCAGCAATGACCTAGAGGATTATTGCAACCATTACCTACTCCATCGTGAAAATTAGATGAAATTACTACGGATTTCTTTACGGGATTACCCATGGTAGTAGGACAGCAAGATACTATATGGGTGATAGTAGATCGACTGACTAAGTCTGCTCATTTCATTCCCATCAACCAACGGGATTCTTTAGAGAAGTTAAGATCTATATAGGGGAAGTAATCATACTACAAAGAGTACCGTCTAGTATTATGTCAAATCGAGATCCTATATTTACTTCAAAATTTTAGACTAAACTACAGCAGAGATATAAGACAACATTGAAATTCAGTACAGCAGCACATCCACAGACGGATGGATAGACTGAATGAGTGAATAGAATTTTATAAGATATGTTGCGGGCTTGCGCTTTGGATTTCGAAACTAAGTGGATTGAAAATTTCGCGTATGCAGAATTTGAATACAATAATAGTTATCAATGAACAATTAGAATAGCCCCATTTGAAGCTCTATATGGAAGGAAATGTCAGTCCCCATTGTATTAGGAAAGTTTAGGACGGAGAACCAGTGAAAAAGATGCCTTCGATCTTGAAAAAGTTCAACAAGCTGTGGAGATGATCAAAATCAAGTTGGAGGCAGCTTCAAGTAGACAGAAAAGTTATGCAAATTGACGTAGGAAAGAATTGCAATTTGTAGATGGAGATCGTGTATTCCTGAAATTAACTCCACAACGACAATTGGGAATCAAAAGACAAGAGAAGAAGGTGGCACCTAGGCACGTTGGACCATTCCCTATTGTTGAGAGGATTAGGAAGGTATCTTATCGATTGGAGTTACCAGTAGAACTTCAAGGTATTCACAATGTGTTCCATATTTCCCAATCTCGGAAGTATATAGCTGATCCTGCACACATTTTGAATAAAAAGCCTATTGAGATGACTCTAAGCTTGAAGTATGAGGAAAAGCCTATTAAGATCTTGGAGTACACTGAAAAGGAATTGCAAAATAAGAAAATTTCACTTGTGAAAGTATTATGGAATCATCATCCAGTACAAGACGTAACTTGGGAAACGGAATTGAAGATGTTGAAACAATATCCAGAATTATTCCAGGTGTAAGCTAATTTCAAAGATGAAATTTTTTGTAAGGAGGGAAGAATGTAATACCCCACATTTTTACCATTCGATTGGTTACTACTTGTAATAGGATGAGAATTTAAATCAATGGCCAGAACGAAAGATGATCAGTACAATGAAGCGAATATTTTGATATAATAATATTTTGTCGGGACCTGGACATAATTATTAGATTTGTTCTACCCGTATTCTAAATCTTTGGAAGGCTACTATTGTTAATAAATTAAGAATTTGAGGGTACTGAGAATGAAAATTGATCAGTGCGATGAAACGCACGTTTTGATGTGAATTATGTCATTAGAGTTATCGGGGACAGTTTTGTCATTTTGATCGCGCCTGCGATTTGACCACAATTTGACCAAACTGAGATAGAATTGAAGGATATAAGTATTACCAATGGATTCAATAGAATTTTTGGAGTTGAATGGTGAAATAAATATTTTTCCATTTCGGACCCGATTTTGATCATTTATGGGAAAAATAAAAAATCGCGGTTAAAAATGGTGCGTGTGGCATTTTCTGATTGGTAGCCCATGAACATGTGTCAATTTATGAGAGGTTTCATGAAAATTCATGCAAGATGCATGAAATTAAATAATTACTAAATAAATAAAGAATGATGTGTATTTTTATGATTGGAACACATCATTTGTAGGGCCAATTACTTAAGGTCTTGTGCAATGTAATTGGCCAATATTTTGACCATCAAGAAGTGGTAGAGTGGCTGAAAAACAGCCAAAAAATTGGCAACCAACCATAAGGGAGCAAAGAAGTGGAAATTTTGAGTAAGAAAAATAAGTGAAATGGTATGTAATTTTTCAATTGGAACACACCTATACATTACCCACCATACAATTAATTGAATTAAAATTCTCTTAGCCAAAATCTGATGAGAAATGGTGGTGGGAAGGCTATTTCACGGCCTTAATTTTGGCAGCCACAAGGAAGGAAAAACAAGAGCAAAAGAAATCAAAGAAATTAGCAAAAAGAGATAGAAAAGTTACTAGTGTGTGTTCTTGGTGTAGTGTGTGAGTTCTTGAGAAGTTCTTGGTGCAAATCACACTAAATAGCCTTATATACAAGGTAAAACCTCACCTTGCTAGAACTAAAGTTGTTGTTGGGTGAATGGTGATCATTATAATATCAATTTTAACATGAAAACATGATTTTCATGTCTTGATTTTGGATCACAAGCTTGGGTTTATGAACTTTGTGTATATACTTTGTGCATGCTTGATGTGTTTTGATTTGGGTATAAAAATCATATAAAAATAAGCACATTTCCAATCAAGTTTAAATTAAAATGTTAACTCCAAATTACACATATGAGCAAATGTACTCATCATTAAGCATAGTATAGGGTTCAATCGAGTGTCGATCCTCCAGAAACAAGTATGCATTAATCACTTTTCTTTCATTGTTTAACTGACTCAATAAAGTGAAAAGTAATGCAAAGAAAAATAAAATAAAGGAAAATAAAAGAATATATGCATGTCAAGGATGGAGAATTATGTAACTCAAATCATTATTTTGACAAACATGATCTTAAAGTATTCAATCATCACCATAACTAATTATTCTCTTGGCATCATGAAGGATTAAGATAAATTCACTTCTTTGATCAATCCATGAAATCACTATCTTCTAGATAAATTAGCATCACTTGATCTGTCTCAACTAATTTACCCAAAAGACGCATTAAACACAATCCTTGGTTAAATTTCCGTAGTCTTGGCAAACTTAAAACATAAAGCTAACCAATGAATCCTTGGTCTGGCAAACATTAATTAACCTTTAATTACCCAGTTCTTAGCAATTAACCCCTATGGTCAAGCAAGTTAATAGACAATAAATACAAAATCAATCAATTGAAACCACCATCAACCCTTTTGGTCTGGAAAGAAACAACCAATTAATCTCGTAATCAGCTCAAGTAATTAAATACCAAGAACAACAATCAATTAATCCAAAGATCAAAGTAACTCTAAAAATCATGAATATCTAAAATAATGTCAAATTACAATAAAATAATTAATACATCATTGTTCAAGAAAAAGAAAATAAGGTAAAAGAAAGCACTCATAGACAAGCCTCATTCTTCTTTCTTTGTAGACCCTCTTGCACAATCCTCCTTGAATTGAAAAATTCCTCCTTGAATTTGAGTGATTTTCTATTTTGATCTGTGAATCCTCTCAGAATCAACGCTCCTTGAATTATTTTTCCAAAGAAAATATTAGTGATGCACTCCAAAATAAATCTAAGTCTCTACATTGTGCAGCCTCTTTTTTCCTAGGGGTAAATTGGCCTTTATTTATAAGCTTACAAAGTTTCTAAAAGAATCCTAAATAAAGAAAAAGTAATTATCTAAAAATATTCAAAACCAAAAAGGAATAGAAAAATTCTAAATAAAATTCTAAGTAAAACTTAAGGAGTCCACTGCCTTTGACTTTTGAAGTTGTGAAATTGGAAATCTTCCTTTGTCGTTTTGTGCCTTTAATTGATGTTGAATTGTAATTGTGAAATTTCGGCTTCCAATTAAGCCTCCACAGATGTTGTCCAGCCACCAAAATCCTTCAATTGGTCTTGCATTGGCTTATCGAGCCGCCACCCGAGCCGCACACCACTGCTGCTTCTCTTTGTTTTTCTTGCACAACCGATGAGCCACCGCAACCGCACAGAATTTTCGTTTCTTTGTTGCATTGGCTCAATTGAGCCGCACTTTCCTTACACATCTGCCGAGCCACCGAACTGATTTCTTTCTTTTTCTTTGTTGTCGGCTCGCTACACAGCCAACGAATTGCTGCTTTCTTTTTCTATTGTTGTCGGCTCGCTGCACAGCCAAGCCCACTGACACCAATTTCTTTAGCTTTTCTTTCCTTTCTCCTTTTTCTCAGCCACTTTTGTTGACTTTTTCCCTTGCCTTGGCCCCACCGAAATTGTTTCTTTCCTTGCTGTTTTTTCTTCTTTTGCTCAGCCGTGAGCTATTTTAAGCCAATTACTTCCTTTAGCCATTTTCCATCTTTTCTTCTCTAATTTCCCAATTGCAATTGTTCCTCTATTTCTTCAACTTCTCTGCAATCCTCTGCCCTTCCAATGGAAGACCAGCGCTGGCTCTACCTTCCTGGCCTGGTGCTGGTCTGTGCAGGGAAATTATACAATTAATTTCAAATTTTCCCCATTTTTGTATAAAATTATAAAAAAAAATATTTTTATAAGAGAAATATCAAATAGAAAAGAATATGATTAGTTATTGTATAAAAAGTGTCTTAATTTAGCCTCAAATAACTAGAAAATATATGACTAATTTAGGCTCTATCAATGCTTTTGTCTGCTGGCTGCCTAGAAGACTTATGGATAATGTTTTATGTGATGAAGGATTCAATATTCATGGTAGTTTTAAGGGTTGGTCTTGGTTGGTGAAATAAGGATCAAAGTGGAATGAAAATGATTGTTAATTGGTCAGAAGGATTAATTATGTTAGCTTTTGATTGAAAGAAGTGAAGTTGTGATGAATAAACATGACTTTAATGAATTGTTAGAATCTGAAAATTGAAGGATCAAAGCTGATTTGAAGTAAAAATTTAATGAATTTAATGTTCTCAAGGTGTTAAAGACTAAAGGATAGTAAAACATAACCTGAATGGTTGAAGAAGGACAAACTACTGGGGCTGTTTTTGCCTCTGTATTGTGTCACGCACACCTAAACTCAGAAAACAGCTTTTATAGAATTAAATTTAAGAGTCTTATGGTTGTTTTGGTATATCATAGAGCTAAATCAGAGTTGTGGATTGAAAGTTATGTGTGAAACAAAATTGTGTATTAAAGGAGCAAAATTTCAAGATTTTACTTGGAAAATGAATGAAATTACTGAAGAATAATTATGTGATTTTAGGATAAAATGAATGAGAAACATGAAGTTAATTCCTTGTGCATGTAGGGAGAAAGGATACGGAAAAAGAAAAATGAAAGAATTGAACAAACGACGAAAAAATAACATGAACACAAGTCGAACGTTTTTCTTAACCGTCAGCTAACCATTCTGGGGTTTGTCTTACTCCAAATAGGGTGACAGGACATTGAGATGAGTTGGCCTAGCTAACCGTTTAGCACTTGGCAATTGTCTCGTTTGCGGGCGCATATTATTTTGAGTTGTTCACTGAATACCGGGCAGGGACACTCGGTAGCGTTTGACTCCTTATTGCTCGATGGTGATTGACGTCAAGATTGGGACCCCTGGCTTACGATGGCAAGTAAAAGATTTAGTGTGTTGCGGTACACTTGGTATGCTGCGGTATACCTATTATTTATTCTTAGTAGTACGCTGCAGTGTACTTATTTTTCAGCGACTCATAGTTGAGTGATATATGCTTCGGTTTAGGTACAATGATACATGGCGTCAAAGGCTAAGCCTTGCGAGCTTTGCATACAAGCTGACCTTCTGTCAGAGAAGTGCCAATGATTTGAAAATCGGGGCAATAATTTGAAATTGAAACACAGTTTTCCAAAATGATTGAGTTCTGAATAAACTCTTCTTTAGAAAGTTTTGGAATTGTTTTCTAGTAGGAAAATGGTATGCTCTTCCACAAAGGTTTTAAATACTTTGTTTCTTTCATAAAGTAATAGCACACACGGGACTCACTAAGTGACTTTTCACTCACATGTGTCTATTATCTTACTCTTTTGTAGGATCCAAAGTTAAACAAACCTACGGATAGAGGGACGATACCACAGTGACAACAACATAGGTCCGAACGCTTTCTCTTTTGATTACGTACTATACTTATGATGTAGTGTGGAGACTGCATGTATGAAATGCTCTGATATGTGTGTGTGTGTGTGTGTGAGAGAGAGAGAGAGATATATATATATATATATATATTAATGGTATAGATCTAGACCTTGTATACTCTGTTGGTTCTTTGTTATAAAGACCCCTTGTCTAGCTAACTGGACGGGCTGACACCCGATTTTGATATGCTTCCACTATTACTTTGAGTAGGGGTGTTACAATAAATGCGTCTTTATATGACGCATTACAAGAATGCGTCCTATGTTAGGGAGGACGCATTTACAAAATGACCCTAACGCATTACAGGACACAGCGGATAGGACACATTTTGTAAATGCGTCCTATTTTATGTAGAAGACATTCATGTAATACGTTGAGGTCATTTTAGGCGTGCTTTCTGAAACCGAACTAGTTGAAGACGAATGGCCCCAAAGGGGGCCATTCTGATCAACGGCTCATATCTATGTAGATTTAAACACAAATGTTTCCTAATACAATTTTTATTAACACATGTATCTATTAATAAAATTACTGGCATATATCTCTAACCTAGAGCTGAATATTTTACAACTTATATAGATAGTGGATCAAGTTATTATGTGTCGATACAATTCTTTTATTAATAAATATATTGACGGTTTACCATAAAAAATTAACCTTGATGTTTCAAACAATTAAGATATATATATCTACGAAGAATACTTAAACCCACATATTAATATGCCCATACTTGATAAAATGTATATATATAATATTTCATATGTATATATATATATATATATATATATATATTTACTAATATATAAATATATATATATTTATATTAAAATTTGAAATACTATATTTGATAATCAATTTACTTATTTATTATTCTACATATATATATATATATATATATATATTAAAATTTGAAATACTATATTTGATAATCAATTTACTTGTTTATTATTAACATTATTGTTGTTATAAACTTATAAATATCAGGTGAAATAAAATTAATTTATTCATTAATAAAAAAACTTTTTTAAATATGATATTTTTAAAATTTATTTAGAATAATATATTATTTATTTGTTTAGGCCAAAATGATAAAAATTAAAATTTTAAATAAAATATTCTAAAAAAACTTGCACTTAAAAAAATAAAGAGAATTAAGAATTTTAATGATCTCATCTTGTAAATAACATAACTAAAAATAATATATAAAGTTTTTGAAATAATAATAATAATAATAATAATAATAATAATAATAATAATAATAATAATAATAATAATAATAATAATAATAATAATAATAAAGAGATTGGTTTTCCTTAACTAAATCTCAATCGACCCTATAGAACAAGATATTTTCAATCCAAAAATAGTAATATTAAATTTCATTATACATTTATCATTTAGTCATAAATCATAATTTTTTTTATCAGTAAGGAAAAATTAAAAATTGATTCTATTATTTCTAATATTTTACTCATTCAAAAAAAATTATAGTCTTTTATCTTTCTTTTTAAATATATATGTATATATATGAGTTATGGCTATATATTTTTTTGTTCTAGTTTCAATTCTTTGATTTGGTATGGTTTAGGACGTTTTTTGATACAGATATTGCCAAACAAAATAATTTGAGATGGTTCAATTTTAGGAAAATTGAAAAGTCAATTGTTTTTTTTTTTTCGATTTCTATTCTGTTCAACTCAGTTATTCAGATTGGGTTGATTATTCTCAAGTCTTGTGAATAGCCCTACTTGTAATGTTTACCTATTAAATTTATTGCTATGTCCATTTTAGTTTTGGTTGCATCCTTACTTTTGTCATGGCTAGACTAGCTATTGTTGAGGCTTTGTTTTTAGTTGGACACTACTTTCTTGCATAGGTTTTCAAATCATCAATTAGTGACAAATGAGTTCTACTTTTTCTAAGGTTCGATGCCAAATGTGAATGGATCATGGCAAAGACTAGGCTAGCTATTTTCAATTTGAATAAGTTGACAAGAATATGAAATTAAAATGTTTTCTCAAATAATAAGGTTAAATAGTTAAAATAAATCAATATAATGATTTTTTTTCTATTTTTGAGTTTTCAATTTTATCTTCTTTTTAATAAAACATGTTAAAAATATCTTCTATTAATTTTAATTTTTAGTTTAAAGAGATGTAAATAATCAATTTAATATTTATAAAAAAGTAAATATCATAAAAACAAAAATTAGCATAGTCAATTAAATCATTATCTGCAATATAAGTCAAACATAATAAAAAACTTATTTATATTGTGACACAAAATAAATCATATAAATATCGTCTTCTTTTTTATAGATAGTTAATGTCATGAATTAGTTAAAAAATTATGGTAATATGTAAAATTGTTACTTAATTCTATACTTATGAAACTTCAATACGTAACGCAAATATAATGTCACGAACAATATTAGTTAATGTGATCTTTTTGTGACATATAATTAATGGCATAGATTATTTTAAAAAATGTGATTTTATTAAAACTGTCATTTAATACTACACATAAGTGTGACGCAATGAGATTGTCATTAATACTACTATTTTAGTGACGTATGTGTATACCAAATAGTTATAAAATACGTGATGTAATACATATTGTCACAGATAATAAACAATAATATTAGTGACGCAATGTCAAATTTCAATAGTGAATAATGACGTTATATAATTTGTCACAAAAAGGTCGTACATTGATGGCAAAATTAAAACGCCACATAATAATGGTATCGTTACAAAAAATATTTCATTCTGTCTCTCGTTGGTGAGAAATATTGACGCCAAATATTTTATGACGCTAGTATGTAATATTGTAAAATATCATCATAAAAAAATTTCAACTTGTGAAATTAAGTGATGAATTAAGATTTTCGTTACATTATGGATACTTTCCATGACATTCCGATAATACGCCATTTAGAAACTTGTCACTAATTGTCGAATTTGTTATTATGTGTCCAGGGAAGCCTTGGGCGGCCCAAGGAGATCCCTAGCTCCCCTGGGTGGCCTAGAGAGTTCACTAGGCTACCCATGGGCCTTTTTTTTTTCAATTTTTTCTTTTTTATTTTTTGGAAACAATTTGCTTGAAACAATAATACAATGATTTTTTTTTCTCTACCCAGAAACAAATTTTTAGTGTTTATTAATTGGGAAAAGCCATTTCCAATCAAATTGGAAACAATTTCCCATCAAATCACCATAGAGCCATTTTCCCCCTTTTTTTTTTTCCAATTTCGCAAAAGGTTTCCAGAATCATATTCTGCAATTATTTCTTATGTTTGATTATTATCAAAATCCAATTTTGTGAACAAAAGAAAAACCCGTGCATTGAAGGATTTCGTAAATCTTTTTTAGTTTGTCTTCCAATGTCAGAACATACAATCTATTCAACTTAAAAAAACACAATCGAAACTATTGAAACAATTTCAAAATGCCATGCTACTAGATTTCATAAATTTTTTACTGAAAACAAAATTTCAACTATAACCCACAAAACTGAAATTTTCCAAAATCAAAATATTCGCGAAACTATGTCACAAACCCGAACATAATCTTTGAAACAACTTCAAAATTTAGAATATTTATGAAATAATTTCATAACATAAATAAAACCCAAAAAACATATACGAGATTACTCACCATTGTTGGATTCTGATCATGCGATAACAATTAATGCACGGTGGAAATTAAATCAAAATCCACTCAAAATAATCACTCGTATAAAATTAAATGATTAGGAGAGGGAAGAAAAATTATGTTACCTGAAAAATACAACTTTTAAAATTTTTCTTCGTCCACACGGAACCCTTTCGTAAATTCGTTCAAGCACGAATTACCAAAATTCCAAGCGTATGAATTTTTCTAACAGTATCCACACGAGAAAACGTACTCTACCAGTGCCAAGAAATGATGCTAGTGGGTTTTAGTTTGGTGGCATTAGAGGTCTTAATTTTGACAAGAAAACAGAAAAGGCTACAAAGGTTTTTCTTTTTATTAAAGACGGCTACCCCGTTTTTCAGTCAACGACACGAAATTAATAGCCAAAGAAAACCTTTTAAAACTTTCCCTAAACCTTTTAGGAAAATAAGCCCAAAGCCTTACATACAGAGCATGTTTCCTAATCCTATTAGGGGACAATTATTTGGCATTTTAATTATAGGCAATTGGTTTCCATAATTGCAATACGGCCTCTTGAATTATAAATAATCATAAACCTTTCAAATAATTTCAATTTCACCCAACCAATTATAACACTTTATAATTATCTCATAATTATTATTTCTTCTCACAAAATTAACCTTATAATATTATCATATAATATCTTGAGTACCAAAACCTCTATTGTGTGTGACCAATTAGCTTTTCCGGTCTATTGGTAACAAAATATAAATTAATTCTAATCACTATAGAATTAATAATCCTTAATAATTAGAATTAACTTATTAATTCTGATTATAATTAATTTATTAATTCTATAATTAATAAACCCGTATTCAGCAGATCAATAGCGGCATCTAGTAATGCATCATGACAACCCAAAAAATTAGAAATTCAAATGACTTGATGTGAACCTTTCAATAGCAAAATATCAATGCAACAAACTTCTTTCATCATACTATACCTCATTCAATTTAGAGTATAAAATTAGTACCAACTCCCACTAGAATATAATTAATTCTAGTCTGAATTTATTAGTACTTGATCCAAAATCCATTACTCAACATGTGTATCAATCGGAATTATTTCCAACGCATAGTCACCTTGGCCAAGGACTTCTCGAGTAATGATTCTATACGAGTGGTCGACAGATATACGCCCCTACTATTAGGAGTAATGAATCATTTATTGACTCTCTCAACTACTTTTGTTTACTTTATGCTGTACCCAATATTCATCCTATAGGAAGCTCTAGATATGACTCCAAAGATTAGAATCAAAGTACAATACTTGGTAGACAATGTAATCAAAGTACAACGCTTGGTAAATTAAGTATCTTGGAGATCTCAAATCTAAGGATACTTGCACATTTGCTATAATAAGATTCTATCACTAATACTAAAAAGTTATCCATGTGATTATCTCATAGTTAGATCATCTAATGTACTTGTTAAAATAACAAGCATCCACGTATTAACTTTGAGTATGACAATACTCACGGATGTGAGAACCACTATTTGATCAAATAAAGAAATATAATATGTGCTAGCCTTAGCTCATTAATTATGTCCTATCTCATTAATACTATGACTAGGAATGGTTCAAGCACAAGCACTACATACACTAAAAAAACAGAGCAAATATGATGTCATCATTTACGACGGACGTAAAACCATCTTAATAGACTCCTTTAAATGATGGTTCTATAACCATCATATTAGATAGATTTCATATGGTAGTTTGAAATTAAATGCCGTATTAGGTCAAACAAATCGACGGCTATTGTAAACCATTGTAACAGATTAGACCTAATGCAACGGTTACGCTAAACCATCATATTAGTATAAGATCTATTACAACGGTTAAAGAAATCGTCGTATTTGTTTGAAAGAATAATAATTTTAAATTATATTGTGGTGATTTTTTATAAATAGCACTCTTTAACAACTATCGTATTAGGTCAAAATTACCGTCATTTATGCTTTGTATTTTAATTTTTTAATTAAAATAAAATCAATCAAAAGTAGTTTGAATTTTATCTTATTCTTTTCAAATTTAGTCACAATAGTTTTGGTAATGATTTTAACAAATCTAACTGTTACATCGTTAATTTGATATACTTATATTTGTAAATACACTAATTTTTATTACTATGTTATAGGTATTACTACAAAAATGTGATAAAATAAAACGAATGACTTTTAAATTTGGTCACTAAACTTGTTTTTACTTTATAAATATACCTAATGGTTAGATCATTCATTTTGTAAATAAATTTTTGTTTACATCTTAAATTTTTGTATATTTGTATTAAAGATTGAGTTTGAATTTCATTTTGTTAGTCATTCTATTGTATGTTTGTGTGTGTGTGTGTGTGTGTGTGTGCGTGCTTATATGCAATATAACATATCCTTATTAATTAGTGTGTATTAGATTACTATATTACATAATATAAAGAATTTTAATTACAAACATACATATGCATGTGTGTGTGTGTGCATATCTATGTAGTATAGTATACTATCTTAATTACACACACACACATATATATTCTATGTATAATTATTATTGTAAATGTAAAATTTATATAATTTTATTTGTCATGTATGTATAATATATGTATGTATAATATATATGTATGTATGTATATATAAATAAAACATAAATTAAAATTCATTTTTAAAATTTTTTTAATATTGTAACTAAATACGGTGGTTATGTAACTATCGTATTTATTAAATTTAATACGATGGTTAGTCATTAACTATCGGATTAGAGTGAAATAAATATGACGTAAATCATTAATCGCCGTATTAAATATAACTTAATACGACAATTAATGATTAACTGTCATATTAAATTTACCTAATACAATGGTTAATGAATAACCATCGTATTAAATTTACCTAATAGGATGATTAATCATTAACTGTCATATTATGTTATATTTAATATGACAATTAAGTGTAACTATCATATATGGTTTCTTCTTTACCTCTTCCCTGATTTCTTCTTCATTTTTTACCATTCTTTTTGTGTGGTGCCCTGTGTTTTTTGGTAAAGAACTCCGGCATTGGTTGTTCTTCTATGGTAGCTCAATTAGGTGTTCTTCTCTGGTGCGAGGCTCTTATTTCAGCCATCTCCGGGTTCTCTTCTCCATCGCATTTCAACCGCCTCTAGTGCCGACTCTGCCTCTGCATTTGATCCTCAATTCATTCTTCAAGTACAGTAAGTTTTGTACAATTCAAAGCTTGCATTTTGGGTGAATTATGTTAGCAATTTTGGAGCTATTTTCTATAGCAAATTTTAGCTTTGATATCTAATTTTTTTGGGTGATTTGTGTAACACACCACTACCTAGGCCCGCCAGAGCCAGGGATGTCCCCCCGTCCAAAGGACAAGGGGTCTTTATAACTAGGTCACACATATGAAATTGCGGAATATAAATGATACTTGAACTTAAAATTTATTACATCCCAAAATAAATATCAATCCAAGAATAAATCCCGAAATACCAAAAATAAATCCGTAATAAAATTTATCCACTCTCATCTCCCCAAAACATTACACAAAAATAAATCATCAGAAAATCTTCCGAAGCAGGTATAATCTAGCTACTCATCCCCACATCAAGGTCGACCTGAAATTATAGTAAAATGGTGGTGAGACAGAAATCTCAGTAAGCCCCGTGTGTGAGTTGGGCTAAAGAGATAAAACACTTTTCATTATGCATGCACTAACAGTATATCAAAAGCTTTGTCATGCTTTCTTTACAAATTTAACTCTCACTTCTTGAAAGATAGAAGTGAGAAGTCATGAAGCAAAATGCTCTTAAATTATTCTGTTTGGAAAGATATGAATAATTAAAAGATTTTGATCTTCGAATAAAATTTCAATGACACTTTAGAACAGTTCCCCGAAAATAGCTCAACAATGAAAGCAACCAAGTTAATCTGACAGGGCAAAGCAGTGGCTCTCATACCAGGTGAAGCACTTGACCCCCGACAGGTGGTGAAAGGGCACAGAGGTAGCTCTCACTCCTGTGAAGCACTTGACCCCCAACACATGGTAAAAGGGCACAGAGGTGGCTCTCACTTCTGTGAAGCACTTAACCCCCAACACCTGGTAGGTGTATATCCTACCGAGTGAAATACTCCTCCTTCTCTCACTCAATCCAATGAACTGTTCTAAAGTGTCATTGGAATTTTATTCGAAGCTTAAAATCTTTTAATTATTCATATCTTTCCAAACAGAATAATTTAAGAGCATTTTGCTTCATGACTTCTCACTACTATCTTTCAAGAAGTGAGAGTTAAATTTGTAAAGAAGGCATGACAAAGCTTTTGATATACTGTTAGTGCATGCATCATGAAAAGTGTTTTGTCTCTTTAGCCCAACTCACACACGGGGCTTACTGAAATTTCTGTCTCACCACCATTTTACCATGATTTCAGGTCGATCCTGCTGTGGGGATAAGTAGCTAGATTATACCTGCTTCAGAAGATTTTCTGATGATTTATTTTTGTGTAATGTTTTGGGGAGATGAGAGTGGATAAATTTTATTACGGATTTGTTTTTGGTATTTTGGGATTTATTCTTGGATTGATATTTATTTTGGGATGTAATAAATTTTAAGTTCAAGTATCATTTATATTCCGCTATTTCATATGTGTGACCTAGTTATAAAGACCCCTTGTCCTTTGGACGGGGCGACATCCCCGGCCCTGGTTGTGGATCCTGTTAATTGTTAGCATCTTGCTTGCTTCTGTTTTCAGTATATTGATTTTTTTTTATTCCTTACACCATATGTTGGAAGGTTTTCGAAAATCAATGTACATAAAGGCCTAAATGTCTATATTGCAATAGAGTTCCTAAAGTAGATCTGAAGATAGTACTTGCCAGCTTTGGTTCAAGATTTGGACCATTGCATAGCAACGATATTCTTGATGATATTTGACGTCGTGATAAGTCATGTTTGACCTTTCTTTTGCTCTATATGCTAAAGATATTTTAGGTCTATATTCAATATTGGTGGTCATAGACCAAATGCTAGGGCAGATGTGTTCCCATGTTTAACCAATACAAGTCTTATCATAAGGGGAAAATTATTTGCAGGCAGTTCATATGCGTTTCCATGAGCTTCTGTGCATATCGCCTTGAGAGTGATTGCCAGAGCTTAAGGATATTGGTTTCAAACAACTTAGTCCTCTATTATTTGAAACATAATTGAATCCTCAGCTAATATTCAGTTTTACTTCAAATGATTAGCAGATTGGAACAGACTCAATTATGACTATATGTTATTCGCTTAGCAAGATC
The DNA here is from genome assembly GCA_026120185.1 of Voacanga thouarsii. NCBI lineage: Eukaryota > Viridiplantae > Streptophyta > Magnoliopsida > Gentianales > Apocynaceae > Voacanga > Voacanga thouarsii. The sequence goes on from JANUWF010000901.1 coordinate 63,854, forward strand.
GTTCTGACAAATTCTGAGCTCTGATCTTCTTAACTGCTATATATGTTTTGTAAAAGTCTGCCATATTCCCATGAGTGCTCAATCTCCTACTTTGAAGATATCCACCATTAGATTCTTATTACACTAGTTCTTGAATCAAAATCAGTGTGGACCATTTCGCTTATCTAGTGATGCCAATCCTGTTGCATAATATTTTGGTATTGGGTGATGGGAAAAATATGCTAAGGTAGTTAGCCAAGGGTATAAAGGCCTATAACTCATAAAGCAAAGCTGAAAGCATCATTATTGTCTTAAATAAACCACTGTACCAACTTAATTTCTAGAAAATTTTTGTAACCATGTAACATTTATCTTTCTGTACTGAATGTGAGGCTTAGATTCATCATTGTGAAGGCTAATGGTTGATTGTACAGCTACCTATCTTTGTGATAGGCTACTGAAGTGAGCTTTGATCTTGTGAATTGGGGACTCAAAATCAAATTGTATAAATTATTTTCTAGATCGTTATGCCATTGATTTATTTCTTTTGATAGATACCGAGATTCATATTGAAAATTAGAAAAAAATCTAGTAATTTGAACCATAAGGTATAAGAGTAAAATGATTGGGTATTTGATTAGTAAATTGGGCTGCGAATGCTGTGAAAATTGGTGGAAAGGAATTTGATTGCATTGGGAGATTGTATTGAAATTGTGTAATTTTTGTATTGATAAAAGAAATGTTACTAAGCATTTATGTTGAGGAATTGATAATTTGATTAATGTTGATTAGATTGTTGATTGGTTGGTTGGGTGTATTTGAGTAGTTTGAAAGACTGGCATTGAGTGATTCCTTTTTAAGTTATCGATCTTTTCCTTTTTAGCCTTTTCATTAATTTTTTTCTTGGCTCCTACCTTCTTTTCTTTTCGTATAATTTTCTTTCTTTTTCTTTTACCCTTCGTACTTTATTTTCCTATCCTAATCCTTCATATTCAAGGATATAATCCTACTCCTTCATATATCATTAAATCATAGTCTTTCAATTTGCTATATGTTAGCCTTTCAATTGGCTTAATCCTCATCACCCACTTTACTTTATCTTAACCTTATATTTTTCTTAATCAAGACCATTGAAATTAGATCTTATCCAAATCATTTAATCTCTATCATCCATTTGTTATAATCTCATCCATTCACTTAAATTAATCCTTACTCTTCAATTATATTAAATCATAGCCTTAAATTTTTCTTCTTGCTCAAGCAATTAAATCACAAACTTTCAATCATCTTTAACTACAAATATATCATAGCCCCCTCTCTTTTCCTCTCTCTAATTTCTCTCCTCCCTCCTCCCTTGGCCACCACACCTACTTTCTCCCCTTCTCCTTAAACTTTCTCTCAAACACAAGCAAGAATCCTACCCTAGAAGCTTGGAAAATCAAGTCTATCTACTGATTTCTAGATTTTACAAAGTGGTCTTCAAGAGGTATTAACTAATAACTTCATCTCTCTTTGTATTCATAAATTTAGTACAAACTACTTTTCTGGGCAAATTTTGATGTTTCAACAAAAATACAATTTCTGATCACTTTGATGATGGAAATTTGTTATAAACATGATTATGACAAGATCTACTGTGATTATGTGATTTTATATATGAGATTTGTGAAGAATTGATAATAGCATGATGGTTAGAATTTCTTGTAAAATAGAACACTATTCCTTTGAAAAGGTTGTTCTACTTTAAAGGACTTTTGTGGCCTGGGTCCTATCTATAATGACAAATGAACAAAACCATCTTAAAGCCATGTGATGTTTTTGCTAGCTATGCACAATAAGGCATATCAATGCACCTTTGTTGTTATTTTTTTCTTCTTAGTTTTATTTTTAGTTTGACTAATTAAGTAGCATTTGATATGTGCCACAAGTTAAAGATACAGTTGTTTGTTTGACTGTCCAGAAGAGCCTTAGTAAGGTAAGAGAATTATTTTTATATTTCATTATTGGATTCTCGTGAGTGATGGGTGATCATTCCCCATGAGTGGTGGGTGATTACTTCCCATGGGTAATGGGTGATTACCCTTAAGTTAGTTTTATACTATATAGACTTAAACTAGTTTTATTGAATGATTGGATTGTTTTTATGAATTTTTTATTAGTTGAATTACATAATTACGCATTTTGAGGTTGCTTGGTGCCTGAAAAATATTCAATTTATAGGGAAAACTTTGTCAAATTTTTTTACAAAGAATCTGAATAAAATAGTTTTATGAGAATTTTTTTACAAATAATTCTTACCTCATGAGAATAATTTTTATAAGTATATATGATAAGATTAATTCATGGACTAAATTTGAAACCACAATTCTATAAGGATTAAGAGTATTTTTTACTCAGTAATGTGATGTAACAATATTAATTGCTTTTTGTACATTAAGAGTATTTTAGAGTTTTTAATAAAAATTTACTAAATGAAATTTCATTTCCCTCAATTTCTATTCATTCTTGAATATGTTTATCATAGCAAAACTTGTAGATTGACTGAAAATATGGATAAATGAATAGGAAGATGGACCGATCGTGAATTGACTTACATGACCGTTTATGTGATGAATACAGTAAGGGTTTGAATCCCTTTATAGAATTTGCATTAAGAGACAAACCTGATGGATCCAAAATCCATTATCCTTGTTTGAAGTGCCAGAATAAGTATCTTTATAGTACAATAGAGGTAAAACAACATTGTCAAATGTAGGGTTTCATGCGTTGGTACAAAAAATGGAGTGTTCATGAGGAAACATATTCATCTTCTGGCAATACAAGTAGCAATATTCCTTCAACTGAATATGTACATTTGGATGATATAGTTGGGATGGTTCAAGATGCTGCTAGCATTAGTGACTTCAATAATCCAATTGAAGGGCCTGAAGATTTGAGGGAGATATTTAAAGTGTTAGAAGAGGAAAACGTGGAGTTGCATCCAGGTTTTACTAAGTTTTCTTCACTGTCATTCATTATAAGATTATTACACTTAAAAGTCCTCAATGGGTGGTCGAATAAGTTTGTTGACCTGCTACTTGAGCTTCTAATGAATGCATTTAGTGAGATAGAATTGAAAATTGCCAAAAATTACTATGAGGCTAGTAAGATAATGAATGTGTTGGGTATGGAACGCAAAGTCTGGGATGCGTGTCCAAATACTTGCATGATATACATAGGAGAAAATGAGGCCATTACTCATTGTGAGGTATGCAATGCTCGAGGTACAAGAAAGAGGGCAGTATAGTTGCATACAAGTGTGTTAGATACTTTATGTTAACTCCTAGGTTGAAGCGATTATTCATGTCTCTAAAAACTGCATCTCTTACAAGATGGCATGAAGAATGTCATGTGAAAGATAGAATTTACAAACACCCAGCTAATTCTAGGGTTTGGAGAAAGTTTGATGAGGACCATTTAGAATTTGGAAGTGACTGCCAGAATGTTAAGCTTGGATTGGCGTCAGATAGATTTAGTCATTTTTCAAATATGCACATACCACATAGTACATGGCATGTAGTCTTAATACCAGCCACCATGGCTATGCATGAAGCAGCCTTATTTTATTTTATCAATTCTTATTGATAGCCCCAAGAGTCGAGAGAACAAGATTGATTTTTTTACAACCATTGATCGAGGAGTTGAAAGATTTGCGGCAGGACGGTGTGATTACTTATGAGGAGAGTTCCTGATGGCTATTGTTCTAATATTTCTCGACGAGTGAATATGAGGAGAAAGACTTTAGGAGGTTTGAAGAGTCATGATTCTCACATTTTACTCCAACAATTAATCCAATTGCATGCCCACACAATGTTGCCTAAGAATATAGTGCAGCGTTGATTGAGATTGCTTCATGTTTTAGGCAGTTATGTTCCAAAGTTAACAAAAAGAACTATCCTGAGTTTCATGTTTTAGGCAGTTATGTTCCAAAGTTAACAAAAAGAAATATCTTGAGAATCTTTCAAACCAGTTCGTAGTTACAATATGTCTTCTTGAGAAGTCATTCATCCTAAGTTTTTTTTATATAATGAAATATTTACCAATACATTTGGCCGATGATGCATTTCTAGCTAGCTCGATTCAATGTTGATAGATGTTTCTAATTAAAAGATACTCAAAAACTTTCAAATGTTATGTGTGCAATCATGCTCGGCCTGAAAGTTCGATTGCTAGTGGGTATTTAATGGTAGAATGTATGACATTTGTGTCAAGATATTTAGATGATGTTGAGAGTAAAAAGAATAGGCCCCCGAGATATGTTGATGATGATAATGAGATGGGTAAACCAGTTGGAAAGGGGAATAATGTAATATTTGATCGTGTTATGTTGATGCAAGCACATCGGTGGGTTCTAGCCAATTCCGACCTCCTCAAACTATATAGAGAGTCAGTTTTACTTTGAGTCTTTTTATTTCAATTTCTATGCTTCTTTTATTATTTCTAAATTTTCAAATATATCTACATGTAGCCTCCATATATCTGTCATAAATAGAGAGTATCCCAGATCTCGATTACATAAAAGATAACGTATTCATTCTCAGACATTTCACACTTGGCTCAGTCAATATGTAAGTATAGTATACGTAATATAAGTAATAGTTGTTTAGAATATATAAAGAAAATAAAACTTATATTGTTATAGGTTGATAAGAACGAAGAATGTCCTGATATTCTGGTTGAAGTTAAAAAGCCCGAAAATGGTCCTTTCAACCAAGGATTGCGTTACAATACATGCAATGTGAATGGGTTCCGATTTCATACAATAATGTATGAGGCTAATAAGTCCACTTAAAATTCTGGTTTTATGTATAGAGCTAAAAATATGAGTCATTCTAGCCTTAGAGATAGGAATCCCATAGCAATCAGTGTCAATTACTATGGAGTGCTTATTGATATTATAAGGATCTGATATAGTAACCAATTGAAATTTTTGTTATTCAAATGCAATTAGGTTAATGTACATCGAGGTGTTAAAGTTGACGACCTAAGGTTTACTTTGGTGAATTTGGATCGTTTGTTGTACCAGGAAAATAGAGAGATGGATGAGCCATTCATCCTAGCAAATCACGCGGAACAAGTTTGGTATTCTCGTTGTCCATGTCACAATGCCAATGATGAAAACAGATAACTATGATATGTATTCAAGGGACTATGATCTAGAAACTTTTCCTGCACGGCAGCTAGATTCTCGTCCTGTTTCGTGTGAAGTAGATGTTATACAGGTTAGTAATAGCATTTCTGGGGAGGAAGTGGATTTAGTTGGAAGAAGAATACACCATGCAACCTAATGTAATTAATCACTTTCTAATTTACTAAATGTGCTAGAATTGTTATACTCTTTCTCAAATGATTTTTTGACCAAATTTCTCTGTCTTTATTTTTTTATGCTTCTTTGCATTTTGTAGATGGTTACCAAACGTTCTCTACGTGCATCGTTGCAGAATGCCATAGCCGCCTCAAGATCAGGGGCTAGTTTCTCACAAGGTATAGAGACACAACTAACAGTACAGAAGGTTGTCCAAAGGTTGCATACAACTGTCCGACAAGCTCTCGAGAACAGAGGTCTAGTGAGGAGACGGTTACACCTGCTTCTGTTGTAGGTCCCAATTGCTCAGGACCTTCCTTCTCGAGCCCTAGCGCCTAAGGGTTGCTATGTTTTTAGAAAATAATTTAGGAGAAATTATTTTTGTAGCTATTAAAATCATATTAAGCTTTTGTCTTTCTTTTTAATGAAATCATACTTACAGACTGGCCTGTTTTGAATTAATTTTTTTGTTGATATTTTATAAGTTCCACATCGAGAAGTTCTCGTGAGGCTGGAAGGTCACCCTCCGGATGGGGTGAGCCTGGCTTTCAAAAGTACAAGGTTGGTGTGAACTGATTCGGTTCAGTTGGGGGTTGTTTTACATGTATGAGTAGTAGGCTCCCTCTAAATTGTAGGGGTTGGCATTCCATACCTCAGAGACTTAAAGATGAGGTTTGGGAAGAAATACAAGTAAATAAATTTATTCTAACACATATAAAATTATTTTTTCCATAAGTTAAAATTTTAAATAATTGATTGTTTGTTTAATTTACAAGGACAACACCACTATACCACCAGAGGAACGTAGCGTCATAATGAAGATGTTTTGTGCTGCTTGGAAGGATTATAAGTCTAATTTGAAGCAAGGATACTGCAATCCTTTCCAGACAAGTACAAAGGCTATTCTTTGTGAAGATAGGCACGTTAACAAAAATCGATGGACGATGTTAGTTGATTATTGGCGCTTGGAGAATATGCAAGTTATATGTATAAAAGTTTAATATTTTTCCCTATCGTATGTGTGCATATACGTGATAATTATTATATACTTATTTTTTATATTAACTATTTTAGATACTCACAAGTGGAGACCGAGTGAAACAGACAAAATCGATCACATATTACATATCCACCAGTCACAGGAAGAATTCCACATTCTGTTATACAGGATCAGGTATTCATTTTCTCTTATACTCTATTCATTTGAATATTATTTAATTCACTAGAAATTTTTGAAAATTTTTTACAGATGGCCTCACAAGGTCAACCGACATCGCAATATGATATGTTTCATGCAAATGAAGGTGGCGTGGTCAGCTGGATAATGGTTTGATTGCAGAGATTATTGTAAGAAATTTTCAAAGATTAATTTTCTTGAATTATTAAACTATGACAAATACAATTCATTTACCTACTTTAAATTTGATATATTGTTTCATAATTTTGTAGGGCTGATTAAAGGAAGAGTGGCAGGTACTACCTAAGTCTGAGCGCACTAAGAAAACGAAGGATCAGATCTTTCAACGCTTGTTCGGTCCTAATACGAGAGGTCATGTAAGATGCAAGGGAAAGGGACCAATACCAACCTCAATCAATCAATCGTCCACTTGTGCTGGCAATGTTGAAGAGGTTATCAGAGCTCAGGTTGACAAGCATATTCAGAGTATGCAAGAAATTATGCAAGCTGAGATGCAGCGTGAGCGAGAGGTTTACGAGTCACATTTAGCAGCGCTTTAGACTACCATGGAAGCATTATCTCGCAGATTTGATGTAGGTACATTTTCTACAGTACCTATACCATTATCTAGTGCATCTCCAGGTGTTGGTTCCATTTCTCGACCCATTGGATCGTGTGATGCTGATGAGACTGCTCATGATGATTGACATATTATTATTTTCTTCTTATTTTACATGTACTATTGTTTCTAATGGATTCCTTGACATTTCTTACTTGTTATATATTTAGCATTACTTCTATTGTGGAGTTTATAGATTATTTATGATTTCAATGTTCGAGAGATTGGTTTTGATTTATTTGGCATTAACCAATTTATGTTTTATTATGATTGGTGTTGAATAAGTTGAATAGATTGTATTTGGTTTGAAATTGCAGGTGGATATGGCTAAAATACCAATCAACCATTTTTTTTTAAAAAAAAATGACTAATCAAATGCGACAACTATAATCGTCCCATTTGTGATTTGATTAACCAAATATGACGGCCACCAAAACTGTCGTATTTGATACTAAATAAGACAGTTTACACAATCATCTTTGTTATCAAATACAATAGTACTAAGCCATTATTTTTGCTAAACAATACTTTTGGACCGTTGTATTTGTTAACCAAATATGACCGTATCAACCGTCGCATTTGGACACTACAACTGTCGTATTTTGTTGACAAATGTGATGGTTTTCTTAGCTATTACGATGGTTTGCCTAACCGTGTCTTTGAACCTTCCACACTGATTAAATATGATGCTTTAGTAGAGCCATTGTATTAGGTCATCGTATTAGGCAAATACGACAGTTTTGTTGCTGTTGTTGAACAAAAATGGCCAGACTTTATATGACGGTCATAGAACTATTATTTAGCCGTCGTATTTGGCTAATACAACAGCTCAAATATCAAATACGACGATTGCATGGCCATCATATTTGATCAGTTTTTTAGTAGTGATAGTGTAATAGGAATCTCACATCATGATCTCTATCATGATTTCCTTAATACTATACATTGTGCTAGGGATTTTATTTATCGGTTTTATACACATACACATAAAATGAGAAAATTGAAAGATAAAGAATGCATTTATTAATTAACTTTGCAAAATACATAATAAAAATGGATTGGTTCTAGGGCATAACTCTAACAGAAGAAATGAGAGAAAGAAATCTGAGAGTAGAAGAGAAAAGAGAGGAAGAAGAAAATCATTTTGCAAACTTAATTTGCACTCTTAAGAGGTAAGGTTTCTCTTCTTAGATTTAAAATTCATTTATGTATCATAGAGATTTATTATGTTGTGAGCTTTTATACTTGAATACATGAATTCTTGGAAAGAAGTAGAAATGAAATTGTTGTTGCTATTGGGATGATGGTTGGTTGTATAAGGAGCAGTATTTGTTATGTTTTGTAACTTGCATAAAGTACATTGAAGTGATAAAATGTTGGAAGTTAGCTAAAGAAGGGTAGTAGGGAATTTATAGGAAGAATGTTAAAAAGCTAAGTATTGTGAATTGAATAAAGTACATGATTGATTGGCATCTTATGTATACTCTTTAAATTGAGAGGGCTATGAATTGTGATAATCGAACCTAAAAATGTTTTGGAATAACAAGAAAGGGCTGGAATAGGTTTTGTGGGACTTTGATTGCTAAAAACCACCTGGAATCAAGAATATTAAAAGTTGCCATTTGGAAGGATAAAACTTCTAGTTTGGTACTTGGGGAAACATGGTACAATTTGGAATGGTTGGGAGGAGCCAAGAGATAAAGAATATCAAAACACCATAATTGAGATGATAAATGAAGTCTTGGAAGGTATAAATGTCATAGGTTATATGGAGAAATCCACACGAAAACCTATGCTATTTTGCACATTGATTTGCTTGGTAGTATGTGCTGTATATTTATAGCCATAACTGAACAGATGAAGAACAATATTAGCATCCCATGAGAAGGAAATTATGGAGAAATGTCATAGTGACATTTTGGGACAAATTTTACATCAAATGGACTAGTATAGCCAAAGTTATCAAAATAACAAGAGAGGTTGCCGAGATACGTGAAATAGTGAACTATTTCTGTTCCATGAAGTGCGCAAGTTGTTTTGATCTCTTTCAGCTTTCTAAAAAGCTAGGAACATTGGAGAATTAAGTTTCCTTTGAGCTTTTAAGACTAAGAAGAAAGGGATGAAGGTTTTGTAGAGTATTTATTACTATATATCTTTCCAGCATGATATATTTCCAAATTCTTAGCTACGAGTGTCATTTTTAGAAATGTCTCATTATTATAGATGGATCAAGCTCGAGGAACTCTCAACCTTGCAGCAATGTGTGTATAGCACTGTTTACTGAAATCAGTGAGTTTCTTGATTTTCATACCCTACTTAGCTAGGTGTGTTTTTGTTAAACTCACGTATGATTATTTTATGCAAAATAAATCCGTTGGTTTATAATCTTCATTTTGGGCTAATAGTTTCCCAAAGTATATATGTGTGAGTATTTTATAAAGTATGGATATGTAAGTCCCTTGAGCTAGTAAATTTTATTTAGCCAAGTGTTTTCCTGACAAATCGAACATGAACTTTTCCCTTAATAAATAATTTTTTCTAAAGCAATATTATGCTGTGATTGGGCATATGTCTATCATGACCTTATTCACTAAATGATGTGCATTTATGAAATTCTTTACTGACATAAAAGCTATGTTTTGGTAAAGAATAGCATTACCATGCTGAATTTTATGTTGTAGTTGCTTGCATGGCAACTTATGCACAAATGGAAAGGCTTATTATGCTTCTATGCTCAGTGAATTTTGAAAATCATTACAACTATCACGTTTTGCACCATGATGGCCCGACACCTAACGAGACAATAGGTGCTAATGAGGAATGATTGATGCTTAAGTGTGGGAACAGGTATTTTCGTGCATAAATAAGGCGCTGGGGAGGTTAACAAGCATGAAAACAGGATGTTAGGTCAAGGCGTGTACGAAGGATGGACCAACGTGCGGAAAGGATGGGAAAATGCCAGATGGAACGAACGTAGACTGACTAGTGAGAATGGACCAAGACAAGACAATCCTGAAGCTTTCAAAAAGTTTCGAAATAAACGGGATTATAATGGACCGAAACGAGCATGGTCACTTGAGGCCGACTCTAGAAGGACCCAGAGCCAACCGAGATGGCCGGGGGCCAGAACGGGATGAATAAGAGTTAGGCGCACAGTTAAGTCTAGAAAGGGCCAGATGGGCACTTAGCACGAGCACGCCACGCGCATAACACAAGACTTGCACACGGGACAGGAGCACTGCATGAGCCTGACACAAATAAGCATAGGCAAGATGCGGGCATGGTACAAGGGCGGCATACAACAGGCACATGACAAGCACGATGCGAGTGCCAACCGAGCACATAGCACAAGCCAGTCGGGACATGGTACGGGATGCACGAGGTGATGCTTATGTAGAACGACCTAGAATGAAACAGAGGGGACCAGAACGTTCTAGACAGTGCTAGAAAGGATCGATGGTCAACGGTCAACCGGTTAAATAATGAAACAATGGAGCATTCTAGAGTAGACCGGAGGGGACCAGAACAGGACTCGCGGGGCCCACGGTCAAACATTGGTCAAATATTGTAAGACAGTCTAGAGTATTCCAGGAGTCTCTAGGCTGGTGTGAAAAATTCTTGAATTGTACATAAAAGACTAGAGTAGGCTAGAATTCTCTAGAAACATGTGGATATGTAAGTTGTATAGCAAGTGGTTGCTCTAACACTCAAAGTTCTTCCCACAATACAACAATTCCCAAAGAAAATAAAGCCTAATTCTACGTAGTGGAAAAATAGTCATCCTTCTTGTGGCCGCTAAGTCCTCCCCTAAAATCCTCATGCTTTTCCTTTTATACTTTACACTGGAACAATTAGAAGAGTTGAATTAAGCAGCACTTCATGAATCAGGCCCCCACTTGAACTCTCCTAATGGCATGGGCTCTTGCAATTTACTTTTCAACCCTTTAATTTGTAGCTTTTGCATTCAAGTCCCTAGAAAAATCAAATAAACACAAATAGAGTAAATTGTCCAAATAAAGCTCATATTGTATTAAATTCCAACATAATTTATTTAGAAATCACCCAATATATCTAATGCAATATTAATACATCAAACTCCCCTACACTTAGATGTTTGCATGTCCCTAAGCAAAGAGTAAGTTCAAACCAAAATGTCTACAAACAATGGCTTCAAGATCACATCTCAAATGCTTTCTATGTTAGTACTAATAAAACAAATGCTCATGTACTTCTCATGACAAATGTAAGATTTGTGTAAGTGAGATGATGACTAGTAGTGCAAATAATGTTCTTAAGTCATTTGAAGAATAGAGTTCAAATCAAATATGCATTCCATAAGCTTACTCTTCACACACTCTCTCTATTAATTGAGGCATATCATGATTCCACTTAGATTAGGTAGGACTTTAACGCTTGTAATGTAAGGCTAAGGAGTTGGGATAATAATCAAAAGATATAAAATAACAAAATGCAAAGAGAATAGAGCTTGCAAGAAAAAAGTGATATCAAAACATAGCAAAGACTCCAATCATTGCTTGCCCCAATACATACCAACATCCAATGCCCAAATTCTCATACCATGATCAAAATGCAAGCTAAGAAATATTTGTGTCCTCACCATTACAATTGTTGCAACAATCATCAGCACCGTGAAAATTCAGTACCAGGACTAGCCTTACAACCAGCCTAGATCAACAAACTGTGCTCTTCTTCTTGTGTTTTCTTTTTTTTTTTTTTCTTTCTTTGTTTTTTTCTCAATGAAATTCTATCTTTTTTTTTCCTTTAGACTGCTATATATATTTATATATCTATATAAAAATACACACACACACACACACACACACATATTCACTTTTTGTTATTTCTTTTTTCATCATTTACACATTTTGCAATAGCTCTATAGAGTAACATGGCAAGGCCATGATTCAACACATAATACAATGCACTCTCATCCTCTTGATCACCCCACATATAATATTGATCAAGCAACAAAAAGGAAGAAAGCCAACCCAAAATAGTAGCTTTTTATACAAGTTATAAGATTCCACCTAGATCTTCTTACTTAGGACAACAACTTTCCCTTTTTAAACTTGTACCCAAATCGTAAGGGGCAATAAAAGAATTGAAGCATAAATCAAGCCCCCACAAAAAGATAATGGGTCACAGAAATTCACTGATTTATGAAAGAAATGCATAAATTTAGGAACAAAAGGGTACTAGGGATAATTCACAAAGTAAGTTTGAAAGGCTCAAACTGTCCAAAGAAGGCTTGTGACCGTCGTTTCTAAGTAAAATTATGAATGACTTCTTATTTCACCTCGAAAGGTATTAAAGTAAGTTCTCAAATGATCACAGAAGTTTTCGAGAAAGCTGACTTAAGAATACTATAAAGCATTGTAAATCACTACAATAGTCCATAGTGCACGAAAAAAAAAAATTCATGCATAAGATATAAAGAGTATAGAACACATGCTTTATCAACATAAACCAGAGATATGCACCAAGAAGATCTTGAATCCATTCAAAAACAATGCAGGAGAAGGAAAATGGTAAAGTGGACTAACACATGTATCACTATTTCAAAAGACAACTCGAGAGACACCAAATAATTAAAGCATGAAGCATGTAGTGCCTCCCCTATACTTAAAGCTAGCAGTGTTCTCAATGATAACAACAAAAGCATAAAGAAATACAAAAATAAACCAAGGACCCTGTCAGAAATGGTAGGAGAGCAACATGGTATCACACATCTGGAGCATCAGAGCTACCGAATTCCCCCTCATCATCATCTGAATCCTCAACACTCATCAAGTCAACAGCATCATTATTGGGAGCATGAGTGGGGCCACCAAGAGGCTCACTAGGGAAGGTGTGCTAGTAAAGGTGGGTAAGCATGCGTTCTTGGCGATCCAATCGTGTGACAATTTGTTGCTGACTTTACTAGAGCTGCAAAAGTAAAGTTTGCACATGCCTCAAAGGGACAAAAAGATCAATTGGTAATGATAGGGAACTGGTAGAAGGAGCCACAGGAGGTGGAGGAATAGGGGTAGCGGTAGCAAGAGAGGGTGGTGGTGGCGGTGTAGAAGTAGAATGTGCGATACATGATGATGGTACAGAAGGAGTTGGGGCACCTGAAAGAACTAGTTGCCCTTTATACTTCAAAAATTAAAATCAAAGTATAACGCTTAGTAAATAAAGTACTTTAGAGATCTTAAGTCTAAGGTTACTTACATATTTGCAATAATGAGATTCTATCATTGGCACTAAATAGTTATCTATATGATTATCTTATAGTTAGGCTATTCAATGAACTTGTTCACTTAACAAGCTTCCACGTGTTAACTTTAAATATTACAATATTCAAGGATATGAGAACCACCGCTTGATCTAAATAAGAAGTATAACACGTGCCAGTCTTTGTGCATTAACAATGTCCTATCTCATTACATTATGACTAGGGATAATTTAAGCACAAGTACTATATAGTAAAATAGGAATCTCACATTATGTTCTCTTTCATAATTTTCTTAATATTATACTATGTTCTTAGGATTTTATCTACCAATTTAATACGTATCTACAAAATGATGAATTAAATTGAAAGATAAATAATGCCTTTTATTAATAAATGTACAAAAATATATTGTACAAATGATTGGCTCTAGAGCACAACTTTAATAATCTCCCAATTACACTAAACCCAATCATTCATGTATCTAATACCGAATGACCAAACATGACTATCATATTTCTTTTGGGGTAATGTCTTTGTAAGCGGATCAGTTATATTCTGATCAGTGGGAACTTTCTTTACCCGTACATCCTTTCTATCAATGATTTCTCTAATCAAATGATAGTGTCTAAGTATATGCTTGGATCGTTGATGAGAGCATGGTTTCTTTCCTTGTGCAATGACTCTATTGTTTTCACAATACAAAGGTATTGGATCAATAATGCTAGGTACCACTCCTAGTTCTAATATGAACTTCTTGATCCAAACTGCCTTTTTGCTGCTTCAGAAGCCACTAGATACTCAACTTCAGTGGTTGAATAAAAATTATGTCTTATTTGAAACTTTTCCAACTAACTGCCCCACCACCAAAAATGAACACGTAACCGGATTGGAATTTGTAGTCATCCTTATCAGATTGGAAACTAACATCAGTATACCCTTTTACTTGTAACTTACCTTCTCCTCCATATACCAAGAATAAATCCTTAATCCTTCTTAAGTATTTAAGGATATTTTTGACAGCCACCCAATGACCTTCTCCAGGATCAGATTGGCATCTGCTTGTCAAACTAAGAGTACATGATACATTGGGCCTATACATATTGTGACACCCCACCTAAAATGCACCTAGAAGTAGGAAAACATGTTGTACATATAGCATGAGCATCCTTGCACATACACAAATTTGTCATTGCATGAATAAAGTTAATTGAGCATGATAGAGGAGGAGTTGTTGTGGTTAAATAAAGACTAAGAAAACACGACTTGAAATAACAGGGGATATAACATTTTATATGAAAATAACTAGTTGGAAGAAATATATATTTTGTATAAATATAGGTATATTCAGGTTTTTAATTATTTGAGTGCATATTAATTAAAATAATAAATAAGTTTGATAACTAATTATTATTTGATTAATTCATTTAAATATATAGAAATATAATTGTAATATTATAATGAAATATTTGGACATTTAACCTTTTGTGTATTTTAAAATTTATTTGACTATCTTATTTATGTGTTAATAATTTTTGAAGTAATTAAATTAAGGACTAGAAAGTTCTCTCACCTATTCATTTTATTTCCCATTAAGAGAAAAAAATGAATTTTCTTACTCTAATTATTTGTTCAAGCTAGGAAAATATTTTGTGGAGACACCTAGGCTTCCAGCCTTGGTGCCACCACATAGGAAGAGGAGAAAGAGAAAAACCTAATTCTTGTATAATTGAAATAAATTATCTTGAAGGGATTTATTAATTTCTAATCCTTTAATGTTTAGAAAAATCTTGGGGAACATTCACTCCTATTCCTACTCCATTGTGCCCCCACCTAGCCCTCTAAACCCCCTAAGATTATGATTAATTAATTAAATGAAGGTTTTTATTAGTTAAAACCTAGAGAAAATAGGATTTTTCCTTAATTCTTTTCCTTCTATATTCTAAATCTAGTATAATTCATCATAAAAGCCTATCTAAATAAGTTTTTGGAGCCCTAAATTCTCCTTGTAGCTGTCACTCTCTCTCTCTCCTCCTTACCAAATGAATCTTCCTTTTGTGCCATAAAATTGGTTACTTCAATTGCTTACGAAAAATTCTACACAAGACCACACACTTGAAGCATCATTCTTGGGATGAAAGCTTGAAGATTTAAGTGGAAACAAAAGCTAGAAAACACCTTCTACCCTTCCTAAGAGTGGTCAAGATTAGTGTTACAAGAGGTATGGATCTAGAGCATTCTTTTCCTTAATTTTCCTTAGTGCCGCCACCAAATACCAAAATTAGGGTTTTGCCGAATAAATTGTTAATGCATTTTTCTAGACCAAAGATGATTAAAGAATTATGTTTAAGAATCAAACTTGCTTAATTCTTGGGGAAAAAAACCTTCTTTCAAAGGATTTATACCAAAGAAATGTCTTTTTTTTCTCTTGAATTATTGTTTTCATTGAAAGCTAGAATTTTTCCTAAGAAAAATGATTTCTTATTGTATTCTTGGAAAAACTCTTGATGTGTTCATGTTAAGGGTTGTGTTGTCTTACCTAAAGTACTCTAGGGATGTATTTTCCTAAGACTTAGAAATTGATTTCATGAAACCTAGAATAAATTGTAAGCTTGCTAGAATTTTTGTTAACCTGTGGTAATTGCTTGTTTTGTTCAAAATAAAATAGCAAAGGAATTTATTATTGTAGGGCCGTTTGATAATGTTTACTAGACATATTTAGGATGTTATTTATGCTAGAAATCAGGCAAGAAAACACTAGGATTAATCCCAGAAAATTTTCAAAAAAATAGGGAAGAAAAAATAGAGGTTGTTGGTTTTCTGTACAATCTGATGGAGCTATTATTATGGGGTGATAAAGTCTGAATCCGAGAAAGGTCAAAAAAGAGAAAACATAGCTTCATGTGTATACGTGTTAAATATAAAATTTAGGAATTTTCTGATGTAGGAATTGAAAGTCATGAATTTTTCTTCCACACTGGTTTGTTCTAGGCAGAACACTATAGTAGCGAAAAATAATTTTTTAAGTGTAATTAAAGTCTAGGTTTTGTGCAAGGCCACTTATTATTTTTTTTTTATCTAAAATTTTTAGGTATATCTCTGTGAAAATTGAAGTCAATCCAAGGTGTTTTTATATGTATTATACTCTTGGGAAAGAAATGATAACTTGCTACAAATTGTGATCAACTTAAGAATTTCTAAGAAAACTCCCTAATATTAATTTGTATCCTTTTTGAGATGTAATAATTATAAGTATTGACACATAGGGATGTAGTAAATTTTTGGATAATGATTTATTTGAAGCCGTGTTGGTTGTATGTAAATAGGGAATTAATTATATAAGGAATATGATTTCCTAAAGTACTAGGAATAGGTTATGACTTCTTTATTTTCTAACCTTTACACTTGGAAGGTTGTCAAGGGTAAGGATCTACTCATTAGGATTAAGAAATTTATTTTCCATACCAAGGTAAGCTCTTGCATTAAATTGTATACAAAACAATAGATTTGCAAGTTATCAAATGTTATGTATTATCAATACAAGGTTGTTGTAATAAAATGTTCAGTATGGCTAGTTTTCTTACTCTATTTCAACTCATGCACTCCTTAAACAAATAGATTTCAAAACAACTCACTTGACTTTTGCACTAGATGATTTAATCAAGGTTTACCAAGCCATGCTAGATATTTTCTTTTTTATTATTACTTGATACTAATGAGTTTCCTTGATGTAAAAATGTTGAGTACTCAATAAGGGTAGGATACTATCACTAGCCTAAGATGGGGCAAGCTGGTTTTCCGGTAGGCAGTGTTAGTGTTGTGCCCTGAGGCAATCACTTGTATATTATATATGATACATTTTATTTTAATAAAATGCATTATTTATCTTATAGTTTCCTTTGTTTACTTTAAGTAATATAACTATTCGATAAAGTCCCTAATACAACATTGTGTTAAGGAAATCATGATAGAGATCATGATATGAGATTCCTACTACACTGGATGGTGTTAGTACTTAAATGGTCCCTAGTCATAGTATTAATGAGACAGGATATCATTAATGCGTTAAGACTAGTATGTGTTAGACTTCCTTATTTGATCAAGGGATGGTTCTCATAACCGCGAATATTGAGATATTCAAAGTTAACACATTGATGCTTGTTAATGGAACAAGTTCATTGGATGACCTAACTTTAAGATAATCAAATGGATAACTATTTAGTGCTAGTGATATAATCTCAATATAGAAAACGTGCAAGTATCCTTAGATTTGAGATCTCCAAAGTACTTTGTTTGCTGAACATTGTACTTTGATTCCAATCTCCGGAGCTATGTATACACATCATATGTATATATATATATATATATATATATATATACATATGATGTGTATACATAGCCAAATATATATATAGTTATCTAAGGATATCACTTCATTTCCTATTTCATTCCATACTTGAAATGAAATATAATCTTTGCATGCTTGTAATCTATTTCCTTATTTCGTCTTCTTCACAAGAATATAAGGTCTTCATATACCAACTAACTTCTTATTCATCCATGAACATAAATAAAATCACTTCATGAATTTATTTGTTCTTTAATGAAAATTCTACAATTTCCAGCTTTGGCACATCATCTTCTTTTGCTCACAACTTTCAATTCACATGCCCAAATGATGTTAAATTTGTTCCAAAATGTCGTCAAGACATTCCTTGATGATTTTCAATTCATGAACCACTGATTTCCCCTTCTCATTTCATTCAGTTTTGCTTACAATATCTCAGCTTTCCAATCCCGTCACTGTTTTGGCAGCTTGTGGTATTTTTAACATAACTTTTTATTCACAACTCCAAATTGGGTAAAATTGGTCCCAAAATGATCTTAAGACATTTAGATACAAGTTTCAGGTCATGGGATTCTAGAACAAAAAGTCAATTTGTACAGTTTATTCATTCTTCAAAGCTGCTCGGAAATTCTTCAAAATAGAATTTCTGTTTTTGTTTCCTTTCTTCACACCATCTATTCCACTTTAATCCTAACTATGTAACACTTAAACCATCTTAAATTCCATTATAATGGCCTTCAATTCTCTGGTGTTTAGAGATATTTGTTGATTTTTTCTCAATCCCACATGGGATAGCTTAAAAAAAGGGTAAGGAATGATTTTCTTATAAATAGGTTAGTGTTGTTTTGGGAAGAGTACACTAATTCATTGAGCCTAGTAAATTGGGAGATTTTTGAGCTTTGATTTATTTTGTGAGGGTTTGTATTTTTGTCTGTCCAAAAATTACATAGTGGAGTGTTTCCCTTAAAAAAGGGGTAAGGAAGGATTTTCCTATAAATAGGTTAGTGTTGTTTTGGGGAGAGTACACCAACTTATTGAGCCTAGTAATTTGAGAGATTTTTAGGCCTTGAGTTATTTTGTGAGGGTTTGTAATTTTTTTGTCCGTCCAAAAATTACATAGTGGAGTGTTTCCCTTCGGGATCGTGGATGTAGGTCTAATTGAAAGATTGAACCATGTTAAATTTTTGTGTTTTGTTTTATTTATTTAATTTTCTTTTCTTTTTATGTATATTTGTATGTTGCTTCCATTGCCCAGCCCCCAAAAATGGTATCAGAGCAGGTTCCAACCAGGGAGAAAAGCAAGGTTCGGGCCTAGGGAGGAGAGAAAATGAGCAGGAGGTGCTTCATCAGCAGTTCTGAGTAAGAGGTAATTTTTTTTTTTTTTGTCACATGGAGGTAATGTATTTTATTATAGATTCTTTAAATATCACATATATGAAGAATGTGATTTTACCTCCACTGTTTGATGGAAAGATTGACGTCACTCTGTGGCAATGCACAACTCAAGACTACTTAGTATAGCAGGGTCTTGATTCTGCATTAGAAGATAAGAAGCCAAAAGGGATGAATGATTCAGATTGGAGTACTATTCAAAAAAGGGCAGTTAGTACTATTTGATTAACATTGGCTTCACATATTAAAGTTACAGTGTTGAAGGAGATGTCGCCTAAGAAGATGTTGGAGATTTTAGATAAAAATCATGCATCGAAGACACTGACTAGCTGCTTGAAGATGAAGATGAATCTATATTCGCTTAAGATGGAAGAAAGAGGTAACATTATTGACCATATAACTAAATTTAATGAGTTAGTATCTTGACTTGAAAATTCAGGGGAGAAGATTGAAGATGGAGAGCAAGCATTGCTCTTATTGGCTTCTTTACCAAAATCTTACCCATTATTGGTGTAGTCACTACTAGTAGGAAAAAGTACATTACAACTGAATAAGGTGTCGAAGTCTTTAAAAGAAAATCACCAGATGATAAAAGAAAATCAATTTAAAGATAGTCGAGTACTAGCTATAGAGAGTTGGAGAAGAGGGAGGAGTTGAAGGAAAAGAAGAGATGATCAAGGAAGAGAAAAATCCCAACAGAGTGATAATAGCAACCTTGAGTGCTATTACTATGGGGAGATTGGTCACATCCAAAGTCGTTACCCAAAAATGAAAGAGGATTTAAAGTTCTAAGAGAATAAATAAGGGGCAAGACCAAAGTAAGCGATTCCTTTACAAATATGGTCATAGGCGATGATCTATTATTGATGAGATGTTCGGATGATACTGTTGATGAGACGTATTCAAATTGGATAATGGATTTTGCATCAGACTTGCATATTTGCAATGACTAAGACATGTTTGATGATTTGCAATTGGAGAACTTTGGCCACATCAACGTGGGAAATAACTCTAGGATGAAGGTTGAAGGCATTGGATGAATCCGTCTTAAGCTCCATAATGATGAAGTCAAAATACTTCCTGATGTAAGGTATGTTCCTAATTCTTGTGTCAATATTATTTCATTAGATGTGATGGCATCAAAAAGATACAAGTATGTTGGAGTTGGGAAGTCTTGCAAAATATACAAAGGGAGATGTTTGGTTATGCAAAGGAGAGAGAAGAGCAAAAATATCTACCATCTTGATGGTTATTCCTTGAAGAAGTAACTTGAAGGAAGTAAAACGGAAAAAGCAATAGAGAAGAAGAATGCAAGGACTAGGAATAGAGTTATATTTTCAGATTCTGTTATAATTTGAAAAATTGAGAAAATTGAGGATTTGTTGAGTTTTTCTCAATCCCACATGGGATAGCTTAAAAACGGGTAAGGAAGGATTTCCCTATAAATAGGTTCGTGTTGTTCTGGGAAGAGTACACCAACTCATTGAGTCTAGTAAATTGGGAGATTTTTAGGCCTTGAGTTATTTTGTGAGGGTTTATAATTTTGTCCGTCCAAAAATTACATAGTGGAGTGTTTCTCTTTGAGGTCGTGGATGTAGGTCTAATTGAGAGACCGAACCACGTTAAATTTTCGTATTCTATTTCATTTATTTATTTTGCTTTTATTTTTTTTACATATTTGTGCGTTGCTTTTGTTAAATTCTCTGATTTTCAAAGATATTTAGCCCAGCAAAATCATATTTTCCAACATCAAGTTCAACAAGTACAAACAACAACATTAACAATTCATTTTCTTCAACAATTAATTCCATCTTTCCTTTCCATTTCTTACACCTTTTACAACCATGAACAACCACCCAAACCACCATCAAAACACCTTCATATACCTTATAATACATAGTATATAAACCCTCAAACAAACCAGCAGACATATACACACACCAATCTTCATCAAAGATAGAAATCATGCTAGACAAAATCACAACTTTCATGTTTTCCCAACAATATTTATACCATAATGATCCTTGCAATGAAATCTACAACTTTAATACATGAAGGATAGCTTTTTACCTTGTTTGTGTGATTCTCCAAGCTTGAATTGCTCCAAGAACACTAAGAACACACGCACATACACACACTTCTTTCTTTCTCTCTCCTGTTTCTTTTTCTCCCTATTTTTCTCTAACTTTTCTTTCCTTTTCTTTCTCTCTTCTTTCTTTATTCTTGCTGTCTGTTACAGCTTCCACCGCCATTTTTTGGTCCAAATTGTGACTAAAATTGGTCATAAAGTCAACTATTGTGGGCTATTCAATTTTTCAACTATTTTCCTATTGGTTGATTTAATTAAATAGATAATTCTTAAGCTTTTGCAATTAAATAATCCCACAAATATTTCACTCCTCTAATGATATTTTAACACTTATCTTCATCCACCAATCATGTTACGCTGCTTGTCTTAATTTCAATCGCATTTCAAAATTTCTTCAGAAAATAACTATAATTCCAGTCCATATCAAGAAAATATTTTATTCCACCAATGGAATCTGTAAATTGTACTGAATTCAATTGTGGAAGTCAAAATTCTCAATTCTTTCCAACTTATGGTGAAAATTCCTATCGTGGTCAAAATGACGATAATACTTCTGATAGCTTGGGTTATACAAAAACGACCGTCTCATTACACTGTTCAATTTTTGTTCTGAGCATAACTCCAAACTCTTACTCTACTAAAAATAGTCACAATCTAAAGATTTAGGGTATGGGTAGAACAAATCTAAAACTCCATTTAGATCCCTATAAATTCCAAAATTCTAATTGTGTCCCTAAATATTTTTATCACACTAAAATGTCTAGTTCATTAAATTGATCATTTCTTGTTTTAAGCCTTCAAACAAATACTCATTCTATATTAAGTAATCACCAGCTAATGTGTAGAAAAGAGGGATGTTACAGGTTTTATCTCTTGAGGTGGGTTAACCAAAGTCCAAACTTGGTTGTTATACATGGAATCTATTTTTGACTTTATGGTTTCAAGCCATTTGTCAGATTCTGAACTTTTCAAAATTTCCCTATAAATTGTGGGCTCATCTTCTTCTATGAGTAATATTTCCTTGTGGTCACTTATAAGAAATTCATATCTCTCAAGTGCCACACGTATCCAACTAAACCTATGAAGTTCTTGTGTATTTGAAGGTTCGTCTATTCTTTCAATAGACTCGGGATCATCCAAGTGATCATTATTTGTTGTTCTTCTTGAACTTTATTAAGTTCAATTTTACTCCCACTATCTCCCTTAAATATGAATTTCATATCTAAAAAATAGCATGCTTAGAAACAAACACCTTATTTTTGAAAGAGAGATAGAAATAATATCCATGAGATTCTTTTGGATATCCTACAAACAAATATCTATCAAACTTATTTTCAAATTTTTCTAAGTTTGTCCTCTTCACGTGGAAGGAAAAATTAAAATTCTTTTAAATTTTGTATTCCACCATTCCAAAATGTTTGTTAAAGTTACACTATTTTCTTCTAATATATTTTTTATATATTGTATTCACAATCATAAGTTTTTTGTTTCGTCCTAGCTAACCATGCTTGACATAAAAAATAAAATAAAAAAGTAATTTGCCTGCAAAATGTTTATTTAAAATAAAAACTACAGGGCTTCTTCTAAATGTATAAATGTCAAGAAAAGATTGAATTGTCCATATTCTTTTTCTAAGAATTTGTTTTTTTTTATAAAAAAAATCATTTTAACTTCCTTAATGAATTGTGTAAATTTTAGAATCCTTCCACGTAAACTTTTCAATGGTTGAGATTAGTTTGGTCGTCATGGGTAAAATAGTCATTGAACATAACTAATATTATTTTAAACCAAAAAATTATGAAAATTATTTATAAATATTAATAACCATATTAATAACTATGCACTTATTTATTCTATTATTAACTATTAATAACCATATTAATAACTTATAGAATGTCAAGAGGGATTGAATTGTCCATATTATTTTTCTAAGAATTTAAAAAAAAAAAATCTTTTCAACTTCCTTAATGAATAGTGTAGATTTTAAAATCATTCCACCTAAAATTTTCAATGGTTGAGATTAGTTTGGTTGTCATGGGTAAAATATTCATTGAACATGTATAATATTATTTTTAACCAAAAAATTATAAAAATTATTTATAACTATTAATAACCATTTTAATAACTATCACTTATTTATTCTATTATTAACTATTAATAACCATATTAATAACTCATAGACAATAATGCCAAAAAAATCAATCATATTAATGAATTTACCAAAATACATAGAGAATTTAGATAGCCTATAAAATGAAAATTCCGTTACAAATGTGATTAGAATATCAATAGGTTACTTTTGACTAAATGGCAAAAAACGTCAGTATTTGACATATATAAAATATAAAAATAAAAATAAAATACCACATAACAAGAAAAAAAATAGACATACAGATAAAAAAGACAATAAAAAGTTCAACAAAGATTATAGAACACACACACACACACACACATTCTGACGAGGAAAATTAATTATGAAAATTACTCGAAAGTACAGTTACCATCATGACCTTAAAAGCCAAAAGAATTGTCCATAAAATAAGAACAGATAAGGAAGCAAAATGATAACAAAACGCAAGAAAAGAAATCAGATACGTAAAAAATGCACAAACATATTTATAACATTAAAAAAGCAAAATACCATTAACAAATTCACAGGTCAACAATACTCAAATAAGACAAATACTTAGTTTAATATAATTTTATGACAAAAATATAATTAAAAGAAATATAATTAGAATAACTCCAGAAAAGAGATAACATAAAGAGGAAAAACGGTGGATAGTAATCATAGAAAATGTTTATCAACCTACAACCATGGTAGCAAATATTTCTACTATTTTTGAGTTGTTATGACTCTTTGATTTCTTAATTTATCTATAAGTATATCTTCTTGTAGTTGATTAGTTAGCTCCTATATTGTATCAATTCATGTTGGATGGTTATTATTATTTCTTTAGAAGTTTTAGGTTTCTTCATATTATTGTTGCAGCATCGTTTTGATTTTCTTTAAGTATTTCGTTTAATTCAATATGGTTCGTCATTTTTTATCTAAGTTTCTTTTCTACCTATTACGGTTTTGTTTCTTTTCTTATATTTTATTATCATTTTTTTATGGTTAAGTGAAGAGGAGATTAAATTGTCCAAGTAAATTGTCACGCCCCGTGCCTGCAGACCCGGGAGTGCGACTATGGGCTTGGCAGCAGTCACGGTTAACTACTTGGCCGTCGTCCTCGCTGGACCAAAATAGATATCCCAAGTTGACAATGGGTACTTAAGCCCATCCTTATATACCATACACACTTCTCATTCCAATCTCATGTGGGATTGGGGTATCACATTCACCCCTCCTTTAGGCCTAAGCATCATTGCTGGGCCCATACTTTAGGGGCCAAACCTAGGACCAACTGGTGGCAAAGGATTCTAGAGGTGGCTTCTACCGCGCACAATGTAGCACTTAGTTCCCACACCGGTGGCTCCCACCGCGCACGGTGTAGCACTTAATTCTCATACCGGGGGTTGGTTACCTGTTCTGATATCAAATGTCACGCCCTGTGGCCGTAGACCCGGGAGCGCAACTATGGATCTGGCAGCACCCACGGTCAATTACTTGGCCTTCATCCTCGTTAGGCCAAAATGGATATCTCAAGTTGACAATAGGTACTTAGACCATCCTTATATACCATACACACTTCTCATCCCAATCCCATGTGGGATTGGGGTATCATATAAATTTTTGAAGCAATTTTTATTTTTTACTTTTTTATTTTCTCTAATTAATGGTGTAAATCTATTAAAATCTGTTTGTATTATATTATGGATGATGTTAATCTCATCAATACTTCCACCTAACTCTTTTTATGATTGAAATTAATTTGGTCATCATGGATAAATTAGACATTTAATAATATTGTATAAAAATATATATATATATGAGTATTATTACAACTATTATTATGACGTAAATGAGAAAGATAATTTATGAAAAGTAATTAAAGAGTCATATAAGAAAAATAAAAAGGCACATTATTATTTCGTAATAATATAGGCTTACAAGTTTCATCTTTTATTTCTTACACATTATTAATCTTTTTTGGAAAAAACTAAAAGTGAAGAGGGGATTAAATTATCCAAGTAGATTTTCAAAGAATTTTTTTTTTCACCTTCTCCAATTAATTGTAAGATCTATTAAAACCTTTGTGTATTCTTTTATGGATGGTGTTAATCTCTTAAATAATCTCTTCAAGATAATTTAAGAGTCATTAAGAAAAACGAAGAGACATATTATTATTTCATAATAATATAGGCCTACAAGCTTCATTCTTTAATTTATTACACATTATTACTCTTTGAAAAAAAATTCATTCTTTGATTTATTCACGGAAGGACATTTAGATGCATTTGCTTACTATTTTCTTGCAGATATTCTTTATTTAACTAAAATTAGGATTTTGAGTTTTCATTATTGACAATAAGATGCTTTTTTAGTTTGTGGATGCAAGTATGATATGTTAAAGACAAAAATTGATGATTTAGAAAATCAACTCCATAAACTGAAGGCTGATAGACATGACAATGAGAGGGATGTCAAGTTTTTTCAAGTGGTTGAAAATCTCAAATGCCTCTTTCTTGGTATTCATGGTCACTTAACTTATCTTTGAAGGGCAATATAAAAGAAGTATAACCTTTGCTATTACTAATGCAATGGGCAAATTTATGGATGCAGTTGTAGTAGTTGTGGATTAATATAGGGTATCAATATATCATACATAAATATTTAATTTGTCTATTCATATTCAACTTATTCTCTTTTTATTTTGGATTATCAACTTTTTTTCATTTTATTTAATATAATTTTAAGGAACCTCTTCCATATATGTGATAACTCTTTGTTCTTTTTATTTTGGATACAACAAGACTGATGATCAGGATGCATCCCAAGGTAATTTTTTTTTTCTTTTTGGCTTTTTTTCCCTCTTTTTGTGAGGATACATTTATGTGGATTTTATTTACTTATTTATTTATTTTTTGAGGAAGTTTGGGTACCAAGTGATAATAATAATTTACTACATAGATTTTGCTTATCATTATCTTTCAATTTTAATAGAGGTAAGAAAGAAAGAAAAGAACTAAAGCTAATTATCTATGTCTTATAATACTGCTGTGATTGCAGGTAAACAAATCTTGAAAAGGAATGAAGCCATGAAAGAGCAACTTATAATATTGCTTTATCTATACTTTGTCTGTCTTATAATATTACTTTGTCTATGATTACAGTTCTCATTTTAACTATAAGTCTGTAATTTTAATTACTTTTATCCAATTTTACGAGCACAACATTATACTAATCTCTCTCTTTTTTTTTAATATTTATTGCTGCCGGAGATATTTGAACAAAAAACCACAACTAATACAAATGCAAAAATTATATATTGATTTCTTTTAAATCGAGATAATATAACTTAAGAATAGTTTGTCTCACAAGTTTGAATTTCTAGATTAGTGACAATAATTATAGAAAAATTCATAAATATATAGGATCAGTTGTTGATTTTTTTTATATTTAAATATATATGAACTATCAATAACAACTGTAATGTATATATATTAACATTTGTTTGAAACTTTTTAACTAATAATTTATTTATAAATATTTAATAAATTTTATTTAATTGTCGAACAAAATCTCCTCGCGTAGGCGGAGGTGTCAACTAGTTATTCCCCAAGAGTCAGTATTGATTTGGAAATTGGAAGCAATGCAGCAACCCTTTTCAGATACAAAGCAACCAAATACCGCTAAACATGGGGCTCCGCTCACATAACTGACTGGATAGGGAAATGCATTTCTTCCTTTGAATACATGAATGAGTCATATTGGGACATTTTTTATGTCCTCAATATTCAGGGTTGTGTTGTTCACAGAAGAACAAAAAATATTCGAAGTCCATCAGGACGAGGTACATGATCCACTCATCCAATTTCTGGAACGACAAGGGATTGCTCCCACCAATCTTGCAGGGAAGGAAAAAGCAGAATGTTTTTGATGGAAGTGTAATGAGAATGCAGACAGATGAGAAAGAAGATGAAAGGGTTAATTGCATGAGGGGTGTCTGAAGGTTGCTCTCTGGGGAAAGATGCAATTTCAAAAGCCTAAATTGGTAGCTGTCGCAATAGACAAGGACCGGGCAAGCCAGGCTGCATTGAAATGGACCGTTGAGAATCTCCTTTCCAGAGGCCAAACCGTACTTCTAATCCATGTCAAAGTTAGACCTGGATCTTGCCCCTTACCTGCCTCTGCAGCTCTTACAATGCCAAGTAATCCTAATCTCTCCATTTCCGTTTGTCTTGTGCAAATTCACAATGGGTTTTTTTTCATTTGTTTATATGAATCAATGAAAAATATGTTACTTCCACGACTGCATGTTCTAATTCGTCCAGTGTGTGTTTAATTGTTGAGATATGCAATATTCTTGAGGTCAATTTCTATCAGTTCGCACATAAAATTTCTATTTGCGCGTGTAGTTTGTTGCTATTGCGTATACTGGATCGGTACACAAATTGTATATATGGCACAAGAGGACGAAAGGCAAGCACGGAGGAAGCGGGAAAGTGATATGGTTCTGATTCAGTAGCAGTTATACTGTGTCTTTTCTCTCCGATGTCTAGGTAATTAGGAGCCCTTACTCCTGGGGCGGGGACTAATTCTCTGTCAACCCTTTTTCTACAACACCCCCCCCCCCCCCCATCCTCTTTAAAAATTAACACCCTATAGGCCAGAAGATATTGGTCATCTTGAGTTGTGCAGAATGATCTAGGAGTGCGAAAGTTTTAACCTGTAGGATATGAAAGGAAGCTATAAATTGCTAGTAGCCGGTATGTGAAGCCTACTCAGAGCACAACTATGATTTGGGGGTAATTATGAGCAAACTTGACCATAAACCACCAATTCTGAGCCAACTTGATGACTTCATGTTTCTTTTTCAGAAATACAATACTAGATTGTTCTGACAAACCAGCTAGAGTAGGCACCGTTGAAGAAGAGGACTTATAGTATTGGAAGAACAACCACTGATACTATTAAAACATAGCTTCTTTGCTGCCATGGCTGGATGGTTCCCCTCTCTTAAGATTACAAGCAGCCTAAAAGGGGTTGGGGGGGAGCTTGGCAACTTATATAGTGATATTTCACTACAACAAGATGGTAGATAAAGACAAAATATATGTGTATATTCATGATGGGAGTTCAAAATTTAGGAAGACTTATGAATGTGTAATTACTTGTAAGAACTACATTTAAGCAGATATATACTTGTTTCTTGCATATTTTAGACGTGCCTTTGATTTACAAATAAAACTCCCCAAAAATGTTTTGAATCTCTGGGGATTTTCAAATAAACAGGAGAATTTGTATTTTTACTGTTCTCCAGAACCTAATATGTTGGGCTTTTGGTGTAGGACTTAATCCGATTTCTAATCCTAGTGATGAAGATGGTGAAGAAGTGGATGCAGAAACAAAGGAACTTTTCCTTCCATACCGAGTTTATTGTACACGCAAAGATGTGGGTACTCGGTATCTTGCATACTGTTTTTATTTTTTCTGTACCCAGATGCAGTTCTACTATGCATTCTTTTTGCTTAGAATATCAATCTCAGGTGAAAAAAAAATATACAATACCAAACAGGCAAACATATATGTAGGTAACAATGGTTAAATTACAGTATTTTCTAACTACCAATATATTCTTTGCACACAACTCTTAGATAATCTGCCAAGATATCGTGATAGAGGATACAGATGCAGTCAAAGCACTTCTTGAATTTGTTAGCAGAACTGGGGTAGAGATATTGGTGCTTGGTTCAGCAGCAAAAAGCAGTTTTTTTAGGTACGCCTCCACTCATAGTTGCCCTTACAGGACTCAGGGCATGGCTGTGCTATCCTCCAAAATATATACCATTTTATGAGTTCACTAATGTTATGCTTTGTTTGTGTGGGTGTGTAAACGGATTGAGCCAAGGGAAGACGTAGAAATGTGAATGAAAAAATGTTAGATGTAATAATAGTTGACAATTTTTACTACCTGATGTTAAGTGGGCAGACATGTTGAACTTGACAAAAAAAATTTTTACCATTGTGGCCCTTTTTAAAGTTTAACGTCAGTTAGAAATTAGTATTCGAGTGTGAACATTTTTGCAATGACAATCTTCCCAAAGTTATCAAATGAACAAAAAAGTTTGTTGAGTTGGCCTATCTGTACTTATCCGATCTCTGTTAGCTTTCAGCAATTATTAGGATGTCTATCAATTACTAATACTACCAGAATAAATCTTCCCGTAGTTCAGCACCCAAAGAAGCAAAGTTTCATATCTTTCTCTCTCATTGGTGTAGCAGGAGCAAATTCCTCCCTTCATAATAAATGTTCAAGCATCAATGATAATTGTTAGATTGAAGGAAAATAGGACTACTACAACTTCTGTTTTGATATTATTGTTGCCACCATGATTTTTGCAAGCACGTGAATGCTATTCAAGTACTAATCGAAGCAGAGTTTTATGCACAGAAGATTCAAAACTAAAGATATTCCAGCAAGTGTATTGAAAGGAGTCCCAGATTTTTGTTCTGTATATATCATCTCTAAAGGAAAGATATTATCTACACGAACCGCTTCTCGTCCGGCTCCAGCCATCCATCCACTTCGCCAACAGATACTGCAACAGGCCAATACCTTGTCCGCTTCATCTGAGACGACATATAGTTCACCCACGAACTCAAGAGGTGAGTAATTCACCAGCTTCTACTTCTGCTGATTTGATTTAATACTGCATGCTACTTTCTTATTTCATCATCGGTTCTATGTCAGGAAGCTCAAGATCAGCTTCTGATCTTTCTCTGCCATACATGCCTGGTGAAATTCTCTCAATCAAGTAAGTCCTATACTAGCTCACCTTGCTAAGAGAAAGTATGGTAGTTTCTACTCAGGAAAAGTAAAAAGGCAGCTTAAATCTCTTCGATTGACATTCTGCTCAGGCTAGTTGGGGGATGATTGATTTAAAATAAGTGACATTTTCCTTGAAAATTTGTGCAGAGTTTTTTATTTTTATTTTTAATTATTCTAAAAATTGCAAAAATTACACAAATTTTCAGCATCAAAACATGGTGTACACATGTAGGTATTGGGGTACATGCATAGGAATTACACTTAACCTTCTGACTGCAAAGGCAATTGAGCTGTGCTTGAAATGATATGTCGGGAGATGGCAGAAGAAGTTAACTTTTGTAGTTTTAAAGGGCTAACCAACCTGTTTGGTTTGATTGCAAGCAGGTCACCTTTCAGTCACCGGAAAGGCCCAAATGGCAGAACATATGAAATTGGTCCTGTTGACTCTGACATATCCTTTGTGAGTTCTGGTAGGCCAAGTATCGACAACTTATTTCCCCTTCATGAAAGTTTTGAAAATGGAGCTACCCCTCCTCGGCTTTCTGGGTTGTCCGAGATAGAGAATCAGAGTTTCGAATCAGCATACCTAGGGCGCAGATCAGTAGACACTTTCACTCCACCAGATTCCTCATCTGTCTCAACTGAAAGTATGGTAAGGGATCTGACTACATTTAAATCATTTTATCTACACTACATGCTAATTCATTTTTTAACTCTCCTTGAAAACTGGACATTTGAGTTATTTCACATGCAATAGCTCCATTGCTAGTTAAATGAGTAGTTTTAACCAAGATGAGTGGGATGTCATTAGATATTTTATGAATTGAGACAATCTAAAGTCTGAAGTCTGTTGATATTAGCAATAAAATCCCACAAGATCAGCAAAAACAGATTTGCAGCCATTTCTCTTGTTGCTTTTTGGAATTTAGTATGAAACAAAAACATAAATCACGGATAGAGATTTTTTCGGCACCTATAAAATGATATCCATTGGCATTTATATGGATTACAAAGTCAAGCTTATTGAGATATACATGGACATAATTTTAAGTGAAAAAAATGGTAAAGGATACATCCAAATAAATCAGAATTTGAAAAATTGAAGCAAAGAACTCCTTAAAGAAACTGCATTGTTGACAATAGAAGTGTAGTATATGACATGAATGTTCCTTTCACAAAGTGATAAGCCTTAAATTACCATCTCATTCTTTTTTCTCCAGGCAACAGATATAGTTCACCTGCTGAAACCTCTAAATTTATTTACTTCATTTTCCTTTGGTAGAAGTCAAAAGATTGTAATTATTGCAAACCAGCTAAATGGTACAAATATATGCTTGAGTGCATTTGGAAGAACATAAACCACACACGATACAAAGGTGGTTTAATCTAATACTTATTCATTGATAACAGGATGATGTGGAAGCTGAAATGAGAAGGTTGAAGATGGAACTGAAGCAAACAATGGACATGTACAGTACTGCTTGCAAGGAAGCACTCTCAGCCAAACAGAAGGCAAGAGAAACATAAGCATATCTTGGAACTTCATGCATTTGTACATACTCTTAACATTTTCTCAATTACAGGCAATGGAGCTTCAGCGATGGAAACGAGAAGAACAGCAAAGACTAGAGGAGGCACGACTAGCTGAAGAAGCTGCATTGGCACTTGCAGAGAAGGAAAAAGCCAAGTCTAAGGCAGCTATCGAGCATGCTGAAGCAGCTCAGAGGATTGCAGAACTAGAATCCCAAAAGAGAATAAATGCGGAAATGAAAGCACTCATAGAATCAGAAGAGAAGAATAAAGTCCTAAACAAGCTATCAGACATCAGGTACAGGAAATACACAATTGAGGAAATTGAAGCTGCAACAGACTATTTTAACCAATCTCTTAAGATTGGAGAAGGAGGCTATGGACCAGTATACAAGTGCTATCTTGATCACACACCTGTAGCTGTCAAGGTACTCCGTCCAGATGCTGCTCAGGGAAGATCACAGTTTCACCAAGAGGTATTTGAGTGAATTGGAGCAGGATTTTGTTTGCTTTAATTTAACTTTACTCCCTAGAAAGTTAAGTTACATAAGCTGAAGCATTTAATTCTAAGATTTTTAGCAACATGTGCTTTAGAGATGGTGGAATGAATCCTTACATCCCCTTATAAGCCTTAAACTACGACTAGCAACCAATATGGTTTAAAGTATGAAAACATGCTGCACAAATAAAATATTCACTTCTACTGTGTCTTCAATTTCTTTGGAGGAGAAGACATTTTATTTCTTTAATTGGTTGTCTGATCCCAGGTTGAAGTGTTGAGCTGCATACGCCATCCACATATGGTGCTTCTTCTAGGAGCCTGTCCTGAATATGGTTGTTTAGTCTATGAATATATGTCAAATGGAAGTTTAGAAGACCGTTTGTTTCGGAGAGGAAACACTCCACCACTCTCCTGGCAGCATAGATTCCGAATTGCTGCTGAAATTGGTATTGGCCTTCTTTTTCTCCACCAGACCAAACCAGAGCCTCTAGTGCATCGTGACCTAAAACCTGCCAACATCCTGCTAGATCGGAACTATGTTAGTAAGATTAGTGATGTCGGATTAGCCAGACTTGTGCCTCCTTCTGTGGCAGATAGCGTTACTCAATATCGAATGACATCCACTGCCGGAACCTTCTGTTACATTGATCCTGAGTATCAACAAACAGGCATGCTTGGTGTAAAATCTGACATATATTCCTTAGGGATCATATTTTTGCAACTACTAACTAGTAAACCACCTATGGGTTTGGCTCATCATGTTGAGAGGGCAATTGAAAAAGGAACCTTTGGCGATATACTAGACTCAGCAATTGCTGATTGGCCCATTGAGGAGGCCTTAAGTCTTGCCAAGTTAGCACTCAAATGTTCTGAATTAAGGAGGAAGGATAGACCAGATCTTAGCAAGGTTGTCATGCCAGAGTTAGACAGATTGAAAGCACTAGCAGATGAAAGCATGTCTTACTTGATGCTACACAGTTCAGGTCCCTCACCCACCCACAGTCAGGTTTCCGTCTCTCAAGTAAGTAGCCCCACATTTGTGGTATCCTCTTTGTTTGAATTCATTCAGAAGTGCATCATGATAAACTGATACATTTAAAGAAACTTAAATGGACATATTTGAAACCATGTAAAAGTTGGAATTGGTATGAAAATGAAAAAACTTGCAGCCTAAAGCTGGAAAGCTACTCCGTCTAGAAATTCGAAGAAACTCATGGTCACTCTAGTTCCTATATGAAACAGCAGAAAGTAAATTTGTTTCCTCTTCTGCAGCTTCACCCTTTACCAGTAGCCAAAAAGAAACCGATCAACTTGGTTAGAGAGAAGTTACACAAAGCTAACACTTTAAGCACATGAAAGAATTCGAGATGGTCAATATCTAACCATGATATGCAGATGAAGAAGTCTAGGGTTGCAAAATATGATGAGATCCCAAATTTTCACTCGTCAAGATAATACTGTTAATAACTCACATACTCGAGACTACCACAAAATCGGAGAAAAAATATAAAACAAACAGGAGCATACGAGTGATTCTGCTCATATGCAATTCGGATTTCCCATTTTGTTAAGCAAGACAAAGCCAAACACTGTGTCATTCATGGAAGGGAGGGGAAAGGAAACAAACACTTCGTTTAGGGGTACTTTCTTTTTGTTTGGTATGAGAAAAAAGGGGAGAGAGAAAAAAGAAAATTATTAAATTTCTTTACTTCTTTATCCATCATTCTCTCTTTATTTAATTTCTAGAATAAAAAGTAAGATCAAATGTGTCATTTTTATTGGTAGATCACTTTCTCTCTCCCGTCTCTCCAATTTGGGTCAAAAAGAAATTTTGATGTGTAGGGAAAATGGTACTCCTTTTGATTTACCTCTCCTCCAAATTACACTCCAATCAAATGACGTAAATAGCCTACATTTACTTCCCCACCTCTTTCCCGTCTATATTTCATCCCAATCAAACATAGTTGCATTTATAAAAGTAGCATAAAAATGCCACAAGATCCTGGTTAAAAGGTTAACATATATTTTGCCCAAAAAACTAAAACTTAAGGAAGAAGAAAAATGAAAAATAAAAGTAATCATGTTTTCAGTCAGATTATGCTGCTATTTGTTGTGCCTGCTAGGTAATCAGAATTACATTTTTAGAGTAATTTTTGCATTTCTTTTTCTCCTTCTCCGTTCTTATCTTTCCCATTGATCCCAGCAATCCTGTTTATGCCATAGGTTTATGATCCTTCTTTTATTGAATTTATCAGGACGACTTGAGTTTCCCGACCACTGGACACTCTGGCTATGGAAGCTCAAGGAGTCAATGATGTGTAGTGGCTTCTATTGTAGACCTACTAACCATTGCTTCAGGAGAATGTGGTACACAAATATACAAGACAAAAGTTATGTTGCTATGGAATTATTGCTATGTTCTCTTTTGTAATTAATTCTTTTCATTCATTTAAATTAAAAAAAAAAAGTTTTGGTTGAAGTAGTTCGACCTATTTATAGTTTTTCATCCCTGTAATACATTTTACTAACCAGTGGCGGAGTCTTTTCTGTACGTGGGGAATCAACTAGTTCATCATTGTAGGATAATTCTTTAGAACAAAATCGATTTATACTTCAGTTTTATTTGAAAAAGGAAATGTTAATTTAAGGTGACTCTTTTCTAAACACAACTTTATGCTATTAATATAATAAAAATAAAGATATTTTTTAATAATAATTATGTTGTTATTGAATTTCATTATTTTATTCCTTATAATGTTTCACTTGTAATATTTTATTTCCTTCTAATTCTTTTTTCCCCTCCTTACCTATGTTACATTTTTTTTGGTGAACAAGTGAATCGAATGCAAGATCTGTGATTGGGTAAGACATGCTGCTAATCAATGTCATACCTATATTATATATTTTTGTGGAGTGACTATTTCTTTCCAAACCCCGTTGTAGCTATTTTAATTTTCAGGAATTTTCAATTTTAATTAATTTAAACAATTCAATTGGTTGATAAGCTTTTGTATCGATTAAATTATTTAAAAAATATTATAAATTTGATTCAAATTAGAATCATGAAATAAATTATAATAAAATTGTAAAGTAAAAAAGTTATAAGAGATAAAGAAATAAGAGAATCTTTTAAAATTGATTCGAATTGATACTCTGTTTGTTAATATAAGTTTCTTATTTATAGAGAGTTAGATACATTATTTCAAAGAATAACCAATGAATCTAATAAATATGACTTTATCTTATTCGTAAAATTAATAATATTAGAAAGATGAACAGTTGCATTTAATTTTTGGATAAATAAATAATCTTGAAAATTGAACAGTCATATTTATCTTTCGGATAAATAGAATAGCCTCGGGAAATGAATAGTTATTTTTATCTTTTTGATTTCATAATACTCCATCTTGGATGTTCATTTTTAAAATTTCAGAAATACTTCGTTAGAAACCTTCCTAAGAAAAACTACATGGGACAAAAATTTAGGGAAGGAAAAGAGTAAACTTTTCATTCTTCAAAGTACATTGTCCTACTAAAAACCTGACCCAAAAAATTCTAGCGAGTATTACAAAGCCAGATCTAATTTTATAATGACTTTATATCTTCCAATCAATGCATCTCAATTTTATATATTAATTTTTTAAAGGTAGCATTTGGTAATATCTTAGTGAATAAATCTGTCCGGTTATCATATGATTGAATTTGTTGCACACTTATCTCACTTTTCTTCTAGAGTTTATAAGTAAAAAAAAAAAAATGGTGAAATATATTTTATCATGTTTGCTTTAATATATCTTCCTTTCAATTATGTTATACAAGTTGCACTATTTTCATAAAGAATGATTGGAATTTCTTTTTCAAAGGTTAAATTACACTTTTTTCGGATATAATAGATCATTATTCTCAACCACACACATTCTTGGCTTGCTTAAGGATAGATATAATTTTAAGATGATTAGAAGAAGTTGCCAGTGTATATGTTTTTTAAAGCATCATGATATAATACCACGCCGGCGTATAAATAAATAACCAACATGAGAACACGCATTATGTAAGTCAGATAGATAATTAATATCTGCATTACTAATTAATATTGAGCTAATTTTATTTGAATAAAATATTCGAGATCAATTATCACTTGGAGATATCTGAAGAGATATTTAATGTCAGCCTAATATCGTCGTGATGGAGAGGAATTAAATATTGCTAACAAATTCATAGAAAATGCTATATCAAGTCGAATACTATTAGCAAGGTACATTAGTGTACTAATTGCACTATGGTATAATGCTTAAAGATCAAGAGGTTCTTCATCATCTTCCCGTGATAGGAAAATGATCTTTATTTGTATCTAGTAATCTGATAATCATTGGAATACTTAATGAATGTACTTGTTCATGTAAAACTTTTTTACAACATTTACTGTATATACTGATTGATGAATAAAAAATACCATCTTCCAAATGTTCAATTTGTAGACTAAAACAAAACTTAATTATTCCAAAATCCTTAATTTCAAATTTTCATTTCAAACTATCTCTTACCTCTTGGAGCTATTCTGAAGTTTTAATAATGTTGATATCAACAACATATATAACGAGTATTACAAAGCCAAATCTAATTTTTTTTTTTTATAAAGATACATGGATATATTAGATTATTTGTATACCCTAATTTTAATAAGTATTTATTAAGACAATTATACCTGTGTCTAAACTGCTTTAAACCATTTAATGACTTTTATAATTTAATAGAATAATTTTAATGAGGATTTGAATTATGTGCTTCAAGCATACTGAATCTTTCTGAGATGTTCATATAAACATCATATCAAGACCCCTATATACGTAAATACTCTCTCTGTCCCCCAACGAAATTGACCTACTTATTATTTTGTATTGTCTCAAAAGAATTGACACTTTCATTAAAAGGAAAAATTTTTAGTATTTATATATTATAAAATAATTAATATACCAATAGTATGTTACTTTTATACATTTATTGATATAGAGTATTCGAAAATCTACACATTTTCTACTTTTATTATACTATATTATTATTACAAATTTTACTTTTGTATAAAATTTCGTACTAAGTTAACCACTATTAATTTGGTTAGGACGGAGGGAATAGTAACTACATTCATTAGATGCATGTCAACTTTCTCATGTACTATCAGGCTGATAAGGTATTGGAGTGTAATTTCATCTATTACTAGTGAATATATCTCATCGTATTTAACACCCGATTTTTACGAAAAGCCTTATACTACAAGTCGTACTTTATATCTCACGACTTTTGAAAATATATCCTAAAAGATATAAAAATTCTGTAAAGATGTATTTTTTGAAATAATAAAAGTATTTGTTTTAATAAGTTTGTATTTACATTTCTCATACATAAAAGTCTAAGTATGTTAGTAAGTAATCTATGTATTAGATCGTGCTTCATAGTAAGGTGCAGATTGTAGGTATTTAACATACATGTAAAACCATTCTTGATCGATTGATAAAGCTAGGCATTTAGTCAAGATTTAGATCATTAGACTCTGGTTTTCAGGTAGGAAATAAACACATTTAATCAGTAAGTAGTCCTCTCACACCAATAGTATAAGTATATTTGGAATATATAGAATTAGATTACGCGATAATAGTTTTTATAAAATTACTATAATAAATAAAGATTAGATTATTGCTACTACTGTATGGACGAATACTCTATGGTTTGGGTATGAGTTGGTAGTTTTGTGAAGCTGGGCGTGTATGCTTTAATATGCTATCGGTGAGTTTGCACCAAAAGATCAGTATCCTTGTATGTTATTCATATATATTTAGTTTGATGAAAATAGACTTGTACAAGAGAATTTATATACCTTTCTTTGTCAAAAGAATGATAGCCCCCTTTTGATGGTCTAAGAGAATGTATAAAAATCCAGAGACCTAAAAAATGACTAAGAATGTTGCTTTAAGAGTCATTCCTTTTAGATAAGTGGTTATACTTTTGAAGGGTATATAGATTATAGATTACAGGTTAAAGGATGATAGATGTTATTGAGAAATGTGATAGTTCCAATCAGTCATGTTTCAATGATAAGTATTACATAGAGGGGTATTTTTATCATTACACATGTAGGTAAAAAACAACGCTAATATAATATTATTCTTGGGGTTAATATCTTTATATGGTGATGTATGAAGATATTTAAAATACAAAATACACCTATTTAATTAGTAGGGGCATTTTGGTATTTTTATCAACCAAGGATAATATGTCTTTTGATCCCCACGGTAGTTCTAGAAACCTAAATGGCTATTTTAGTCATTGCATAAATTATTTGGATTATTTGAAGAATTATAGAATTTATTTTTATTCTATAAATTCCATTGGGTTAGAATAATTAATTAAGTCCAAGGTTTACTCACGGATAGACTAATTAATTAATTCGACGAAGTCAAATTTAATTTGGGCTTGAATAAAATAAACAAGGATTGATCTAATATATATTGGGTCATGTATTTATTATTTTAGATTTTGCATTAAATAAAAGGCCTAATAAAATAATAAATATATCGGAATAAGGTTTATTATTTTGGGTTTTAATAAAAAAACCCAAGACAATAAACAAAAAGACCTAGTTGGTAAACGTAACCCTAACCTGCCTTCGATTAAGGTTGGCCAACCATGAGGATTTATATAAAATCCTTTAGGAGCCAAGCCAAAGGTAAGGACAAGGAATCCTAGTTGCCACCTTGAGCTCTCTCTCTTTTTCTTCCTCAGAAAAATAATCCTAAGATACTTTCATTGTAGTATAATTTATGAGGTTGAGAGAATAACTTAGAAGGTCAAAAGTTTTAGCATTGTATGCATTTCATGTGTAGAAATAGACGTTTGATAGAATTTCCATTTAGTACTACTCCAAAGATTACAGTTCATATTAGTTTCGGATAACCAGCTGAATAGTGGATTTCGGTATTGCCACGATTTCTTCTAATTCAACAAAAAAAAAAAAAAAAGGTAAGTATGCGATCTTAAACTCAGATTTAATTTTTATTTTCTATTGCACTTGTGTGATATTTGATCCTACAAGTGGTATCAAAGTCAGGTTAAACACTTAGGAGCATACTTTAGGATAATAACTCATGGTAGTTCCTTAAAAATCAATTCTTTTAATTTGCATGATCCATATGATTAATTTCTAGATTACTTGTACACCATGTGAGTGGAGACACTAAACAAATTTGATAATTAGTGATGACATGCTAAATAACATATTGTCAGAGTATCATGGAAAGTATTCATAGTATGATAAAAATCATAATTCCTCACTTAATTATACAAGTCGAATATTTTTTGTGATGATATTTTACGTCGCATACTAGCATCACAAAATATTTGGCATCAACATTTCCCACCAACTAGAGACAGAGCGAAATATTTTTTGTGCCTTTACCAATATTATGTAACATTTTAATTTTGCCATCAATATACTACCCTTTTTGTGACAAATTATATAACACCATTATTTACTATTGAAATTTGACATTACTTCACTAATATTATTATTCATTATCAGTGACAACTTTTATTGCGTCATGTATTTTATAACTACTATTAGTATTATACCCTAAAAATAATCATTTGTACAATGAATTTTGTACATTTATTAAATAAAAGACATTCTTTATCTTTCAATTTATTTAATCACTTCATGCGTTAATGTATATAAAACTAATAGATAAAGTCCCAGCATAATGTACACTATTAAGAAAATCATGATGGAGATCATAATGCAGATTCCTACTACATTAAATAATGCTTGTGCTTAAATTATCCTTGATCATAGTATTAATGAGATGGACCATCATTAATATGATAAGATCGGTATGTGTTGTACTTTTTGATTGGATTAAACGTTGGTTCTCACATATATGAGTATTAAGATACTCAAAGTTAACACATAAATACTCGTTAAGTGAACATATGTGTTGGATGACTTAACCATGAGATAATCATATAGATAACTATTTAGTGCTAGTAATAGAATCTCATTATAGCAAAAGTACAAGTATCCTTAGACTTGAGATCTACAAGGTATTTTGTATGTTGAATGTTGAACTTTTATTCCTATCCCTAGAATTTCTTCGAGACAGCCTATACGGAGGATATTGGGTATAATATGAAGTATACGAAAGTAGTTAAGAAGATCAATAAAGGATTCATCACTCTTAATAGTAAGAGAGTATGATTCACGATCACTTGTAGGGAATTATTACTCAAGAAGACTTTGGCCAAGACAACTATGTATTAGAAATAATTTCAAATAACACACAAGTAGAGTAATAGATTTTAGGAATAAGTACTAATAGAATAGGCTTAGAATAAAATATATTTTAGAAGAAGTTGGCACTAATTTTATACTCTAGACTAAATGAGATATAGAATGATTAAAGGAGTTAATTGCACAGATATTTTGCTATTAAAAAGTTCATGTCAAATCACTTGACTTTCTAGACTATTGGGTGGTCATGATACACTACTAGATACCGCTCTTGATTTGATAAATATGAATTTATTAATTAGAGAATTAATATATATATATATATATATATATATATATATATATATATATAAGAGGAGCTATAGAAGCCTCATATGATGACACATAGCACTCTCCTGCACTGATACCTTACCTTGTGAATTTAATATTTTTTAAGAATTTTTTTTATTGGTGAAGAAATTTTAAGGTTTTTTTTTTTAATATTAAGGTTATCTAAATTCAAGATAAGATAGAATTAATCAGAGTTATTTGAATTCAATGAATTCAGATAAGATAGAATTATTTGAATTCAATGAATTCAGATTTCTCTTTTCTTATTTAAGAAGACATCAAAATCATAAACGTTTCACTTAAGAAACATGCTCTTTTGCACAAACTGCAATGAATTTTGGTGGCACAATGAATTTTAGATTTTGGATTGGTAAGGATTTGGTTCAATCTAACATCCCTTCATTCTCATTGGTTATTTGAAAGAAACAATCTTCTTAGAGCATGCACTGTCATGCATGGTTGCTGCAGAGTTTGTGATTCCAGAAGGGTGGCAAGTTCTTCCGGTGTTCACTACTACACACCTTGATCCTTCTCTCCATGAGAATCCCTCAAAGTTCAATCCTTGGAGATGGGGCTCTTTTCTTTTTGTTCTGAAAACGTTTGTCTCCAACTTTGTAAATATGTATGGCCCTAATGTTGGTGTCTATGGAGCTCTTTTGTCTTTTATATGAATTTCCTCTGTTTCCCTCTATGTGGGATTATTATTTCTCTGTGGGAATTGTTAATTTTTTTTAGGTTTTGTCTAGAAATAAGAATGTCAATTCTTGAATTATTTCTTCAAATTTTAGAGCTCTTTTTTTTTTTAGGTGAAAAAGAGGGGTATGCAAATTTGTTTATGTGTTTCTTCATTCTATAATTTCCTTTGTCGATATCTTTGTCTGATTGCAGTGGTAGAGCTCAAACTAAATCTTATAAAGTTAGACCCGAGAAGAAGAAGAGGATAGAAACCCCAGTTGTCTACGCAGGTCTCTGAGGACTCGGGGAGCGCCGCCAAATTCTTTCTTTGCTGCTGGCCTCAAGGATGATTTTGATGAAAATAAAAAACCAATATCTAGGAAAAGCCCTACAGTGAATTTAGAATCAACCTTGAAAAAGTGGGCTTATGAAGCGGGGCCTTTTAGCATGGTAGATGGGTATAGGACGGAGGGCTCTGATAGAAAGCTCATTGAAATAATTTTGAGTTCTTCAAGAAAATCAAAACTGACTAGCAGTGATGATGGTGTATGTGATTCAAATAATGGAATGGAGGGAAATGACGATTTTGGGATTTTGAATGGAGGGAGAAAGATATGAAGTTTAGTTGACATTGAGGCACTGAAATTGGAACCAGAAAATATAGCGTGTGTAGTGCCGAGAAGGATATATACTGTAAGGTTTTTTCCAGCTAGAGACACAAGAGTTGTTGTTGTTGGGAATAAGGATGGAGATGTTGGCTTTTGGAATGTTGATGCCAAAGATGAGGATGGAAATGGGATCTACATGTATCATCCTCATTCTGCACCAGTCTCAGGGATATTGTTTGATTCCTTTTCTTTATCAAAGGTAAGTGAGCTACTGTATTTTGCATTATTAATAATATATGAGTTTCAGTTACAAATTTTGTTTCTTTCAAGTTGAAAAATCCATATTAAGCACAAACTGCTCTTTTGCTATTTTATTCAATCATAGACAATTCTGAATACTTTTCTTTTTGGTCCTCTTTCTAAGTCCTAACGCCATCAATGAACATTATATAACTTCATAGGTTTCTTTTTTGCCCTAATAATGTGATGCAGTGGCTAATGTCCCCAGAGTATGCAATGGAAGGGATATTCTCAGAAAAATTAGATGTGATTGGAGTACACAATTTAGGGTTAATTTTCAACAACCTCCATATGATAAATTGTGCATCATAAATTACGATGATAAATACACCGTGCAGATCATACACTAAAGTGTATTGATCATAAATTGGGTGGAGATTATGTGCATCAATTTGTTCATATTCAATTCTATTAACGTATGATGCACATACTCTCATAGTTGTGCACAAAGAATACATGTGGCTTTAGTTTATTGTTTTCATGGAAGGGATAAGCATCATGCCATGATTAAATTGTGGAAGGGATATTCTCAGAAATATAAGAAAATTAAGAACATTATTGACATTATCCCGTGCAACAAACGGGCACCAGCCTAGTTAATCTTAATTAGAATTAATAAATTGGTTCTAATTATCAAAGATTACTAATTCTAAAGTGATAAGGATTAGTTCATATTTTGCTTCCAATTGACTAAAAAAACCTAATAGGTCACACACAATAAAGGAATTGGTACTCAAGATATTATATAATAATATTATGAGGTTAATTTGTGAGAAGAAATAATTATATAGGCAAATTATAAAGTAATTATAATTGTTGGGATCCAATTGTAATGAATAAGACCTTACGAGCCTAATTGCAATTTTGAAAACCAAGGCCCATATTAATTAGGAAAAGGCTTTCTATATTTGGATGACTGGAGTTGGTTTGGTGATAGACAAAAAAATCGCCGTCTTCAGTAAAAGAATATTTAGAGCTTTCTTTCTTCCTCTTTACAAAACAATTGAAACTGAATAGCGTCGGAAAGAAATTGCTGGCACAATTTTTTTTGGTGATCTCTTAAGACAATCATTGTGTGGATTTCTATTAGAGAAATTTGTATACTTGGAATTTGGTGGTTCACAGCTTGGACATTTTGCAAAGGAATTGCATTGGTGGAAAATTCATTTTCAGTGGAGTTCCGAATAGAAGAAAATATTTGAAATTAGCAAAAGCTCCCTAAGGTAATTTCTATGACCCTCTATTTTTTCTTTGGCCTATATTCTACCAATGAGTGATCCTTTGCATGGAATTCCTATTTAATTTTCACTACGTGAATTTGATTTGCATGAGAGAATTCCAACAGTGGTATCAGAGCCATCACGTATGTGTTTATGGGTTTGTGATTGCACTTTGAAATTGTTTCAAGAATGCTTTCGTTTTATGTGTCTATGTTATTCATTGAAATTGTTTCATGAATGTGCTTAGGTTTGTGAAATTGTTTCATGAAGTTTTGGTTTCTGGAAAATTTTGTTTCAATTTTTTTTTCGTTCTTTCCACATATAGTTGCCGTAATTGGTTACAATAATACTTTATGAAACCTATGTGAACAATGTCTTTGTTTACCTTGAAAGTTTGGTTTTATGAAAGCCTGAACAAAATCAGAAGAAAATTTATTTTTAGTGATTTTAGTGTGCACACAAGTTACGAAAACTATTTCTATAAAGGATTATTGAAATCCTTGTTGTGCTCAGTTTTTTAACGTAATTTTAATGTTGGATTCCTTGTTTGTTTAGATTAATAATGATTTAGTAATCCACGAATACTGCACAGATTGTTTGTGTTTAATTCTAAAAAAAAAGGAATTTAATTTAAGGTTTCAGAACCCAAATTTACGAAATTTGGGAGAAGTACGGGGGGAAAAAATAGGCTCCCTAGGCAGCCTAGGGACTTCCTTGGGATGTGTAAAACCCCACCCTAAACTACTCTAGGAGTAGGAAAGGATCATGCACTTCATTACTTGTGTGCATTTGTGACCTATGCACTTGAGTACGTTTTATGTGTAGCTTAGTTGCTTTACTTTTGTAGTCTTAGATTGTCTCGTTTATTTGACTTTATGTGCGAGCAGTTTAAGTATAGGACTATAGATGATAAGAATTTTAGAGTGATTATGGAGACACAAGGACTAGTGTGGTTTAGTGGTTAGAGCTTTGGGCTTTGTGTCTAGTGATGAGGGCTCATCACATACATATTTTTGAGTGCTTTTGTGCATTAGTTGTAATAAATTCTTGTTAAAATCACCACTCACCACATTCTTTTCATTTTCTTTTTGTAGAAAATAAAGATAATACCGATTCAGGATGATAAAGATGAAAAGGGAGAAAAATGGAACAAAAATGGAAGAAGAATGAAGAAGCCACCTAGGAAGTGGTGGCTTAGGGAATTAGAATTTCCCTAGGCCGCCTAGGATCAAA
This sequence comes from Voacanga thouarsii, assembly GCA_026120185.1. NCBI lineage: Eukaryota > Viridiplantae > Streptophyta > Magnoliopsida > Gentianales > Apocynaceae > Voacanga > Voacanga thouarsii. The sequence continues at coordinate 108,646 of JANUWF010000901.1, forward strand.
ATTTCTAAGAAAAAAATAGTACCTGGTGGCCCAGGGAAGTTAGACTTCCTTCGGCTGCCTGGTACTGTTCACCTGCACAGAATAAGGGTGGCCTAAGGAAGTTTAACTTCCCTGGCCCCCCCACTTGTCCCAGAATGAGCGATTTGCGTTTTTCTGTGATTTTTTTTGAGTTTTCTTCATTGTACACTATATATACCCCGTTATAAATCCTAAATCATTAGTATTGGTTGGTTGGCAACTAAGAGATCCCCTAAGGAGCTCAAAAGATTCACCAAGGAAGGGAGGATCATGGAGAAGAAATGAGTTGAAGAAAGGGTTTTTGAAGGAAATCTAAGGAAGAAAGAGCTCAAGATCTTGTCTATGAGCAAAGTGCTTCCTTCTTCTTTGTATTATACTTTAATAATGTTGATGTTTATATGACTTTAATTGTATTTGAGGGATGAACCCTAAGCTATGTTCTTATACTGAGTTGTTGTTATGATTTATTGAATTCCTATTCTTATATTTGACTACCTGGGCATTATTATATTGGATTGATTATTTGGGCTTGGTTGAATTATTTAATTAATTGGTTCGCTCTTAATGATTTTGAGAGATGGGGTTAGGAGTTGAACACCAAATTAATTAGTTAAATGTTTGTTACCCTTTGATTAACTCAAGAGAGAAGTTAAAGGATTAGAACATAGTAGTTAATGGGTTTTTAATAGTGCCTAGAGATTGGGCTATTGGGGCTTTCGGCCACCTTTTAGATGATGGGTGAGTGTACTACTTCCTTGGATTTGGTTGATTGGGTAGAGATACTAATTAATTGAGCATTTGGAAAGGAATCTTATAACTCAAAAGAGAGTGAGGTTTATTCTTAAAAACTTATACCGGTGCTTGAATTGGGATTTAATGAACGTAGTGATCTACTCTTTACTTGACATGTTTTGGGAGATTTCTTCTTGTACATGGACTTTCCCGTATTTTTACTCATTGACGATCCTTGGGACTTTTCTTATGTGAATCAGATGTACTCTCTATTGTAGTAGTTTAGTGTAGTTAGTTTTATTTACGTTATCTCTATATTCATTTTGGCTAGACAATGAGATGAGAGCAAAGTACTGGTAATTGTTAAGTTCCCGTGGATTTGATACTTTCTATTCTCTATACTATGTGATGTGTATACTTGCAAATATGTGTGATTTTGATACTTTGCATTTTAAATTTTAAAACTTGATAATTTGTGGCTTTTGTTATACCATTTCCAATATATGCGAAACCGCCCATCAAGTTTTTGGCACCATTGTTGGGGATTGGTAATATCATGAAACTCTTGAGTCTTGTTGATTTAGCTGTGTACATATTTGTTAATACTATGTAAAATATTTGTTTTTCTATTTGTGTATAGTACTAACCATTACTTGTATATAGACTTCTTTTCCTTTTTATATGTTGTTTCAATTTTTTATTTTTTGTCTTTGAGATAAATAAATTGTACTGGGTTTTAATGTGTTGTATCATTATGTTTGTTGTATTATTATTGTTGTTGTTGTTGTTGTTGTTGTTGTTGTTGTTGTTGTTCTTCTTCTTCTTAATAATAATAATAATAATAATAATAATAATAATAATAATAATAATAATAATAATAATAATAATAATAATAATAATAATAATAATAATAATAATAATAATAATAATAATAATAATAATAATAATAATAATAATAATAATGTATATCTAGTAGATACTTGAGATTTAATTTTTACTTTTATATATGACCTTGTTGTTGTATGCTGTTATTGTTGTTGTTAGGGCGTTTTGTATTTGTTGTTGTGTTAGTATTCTTAGAATAGAAGTGTTGTTGTAATTGGATATTATTGTTTTGTTGAGGAAATCTTGTTGTATAATAGCTATTTGTGATTGATTGTTGTACAATAGGATTGGTTTCATTGTTTTTGTATGGGTGTTGGAGTTTTGGGAATAAGAGGATTTTGGTAGTTTTAGTTGTTGTTGTATTATATATTGTGGAGGTTGAAAATTTGATTATACTAATGGTGAATAAATTGAGGAGTTGATGGGTTTATAGAGATGGTGTTACGTTTTTGTGGATTTTTTTATTAATGTTTGGGAGATGCTTTGGTGTTTTTGGAAGGTGTGGTATTCATGAATTGGTGGTTGTAGCTGTGAAAATCTTTTAATATTCTTTTCAATAAAACTACTAAATCCTTAACCTTTTCACTTTTCTTTGGATTTCATTGAATTTATAGTGTGTATGTTGTATACTAGTTCTAGTGTATGATATATTAGTGTTTTGTTGTATATATATAGTATAGTTGTTGATTTAGAGGTATTAGCATGTATACATTGATTTAGTGTAAATATTAGGTTATTCATTAGTTTTGTGGTTTGATTGTATTAGTAGTAGTATAATTCTTGGTACTAATGTCTATTTTGGTTCTAGTTATATTAGTTGATTTTATGACTTGTTAATAATATTTGTGTATTATTATTATTATTATTATTATTATTATTATTATTATTATTTATTTGTTATTAATAATGATCATAATGAATTTTGGATAGCAACTCATTGTATTCTTTTTAATTATATTTACTTTTGAATTATTTTCTTTATCTATTATTTTTGTATTCTTTTTATTATTATTATTATCTCTTTAGCCATGATATACTATTGTAGTTTTCTTTATTTTTGTAGGATTGAAGATTTTCTTCTTTTGGACGACCATCATCTTTACTTTCCCCCTATGATGCAATTGAGTTTCAAGATGCTTAGGAGAGTATTGCTTTACTTTCCTCTCCCTTTTATTTCTTTTGTCATATTGAAAATGCGTATATTGTTTGATTTGTGGCCAATGAAGACATTGTCCGATTTAAGTGTGGGGGAAAGGTTGAATAATATTTTCTTTCCAATTTTGTGTTATTTATTTTGGAATTTTCTTATTTTTTGGGCTAAAATTCTTATTTTTACATTTTGGCTAAAATGTTTTTCGATTTTTTCGCAATGTTAGGTTAGTTTCAAGGCTTATTGGTATGTGTGTTAATATGTGTTATTTTGGTGGAGATATTATTTATGTTTTTACTTAGGAATTATACTTAAAATTTTTCTAGGAAAGTTATTTTTATGTACACTTAGATATTGGGCATGACATAGACTAAGTTTGGATAAGTAAATTAATCTTGTTTATACTTTTGAAAATGTTTGCGAAGCTTAATTTTTTTTAGAAGTGATGAAAACTTAGTGATGAAATATAGAGTGTAGGTCATAGGCTTATCTCTAGTTTCATGGCTAATCTCATTCATTTATTTAGTGTTGTATGTTGTAATATAGAAAATTTCAATTATTTATTTTATTTTTAAGTAAAAATGTAAATAAGAGTAAGAGGTAGGTTGCTTAATGCACCTATCAGAGTGAGAATAAAAAAGGCTCTAGGAATACAAAATGCATGTCCTATGATGAAAAAGAAAAGAAAAGAAAAGGTAAGAAAAAGAAAAAGAAAGAAAAGCAAAAAAAAAAAAAAAATCAGAAAATACATGGGCTACAAAAAGAGAATTCAAGTAAAATCACTACAAATGTATTCCCTTTGTAGAAAGAAAAATGATGAAAAATGAGAAGCTCCTATTTTGCCAATTTAATTTGAAATGTATTGTTGTATTGTTGTGTCAAAGAGTATGGTTTTGTTGTATTGTAGTGTAACATATGTAATACATGTACCTGGGATAGCCGCTAGACTTGAGTGAGTTGTTTGATCCTATTTCATATGAATCACTATGTTTGAAATCTTGATTGGAGATATTAAGTGAATCACATTTATTTGGTATAAACTTGTTTAATTTCACTTTGAGGTTCTTGGTTGTGTTTAGCTTAATATAAGTGTATACATGGGATTAACTGTTGAATTGTATGCCCTCTTAGACTAGGTTTCTGATGTAAAATCGAATTATTTAATAACAGAATTTATTTTCAGAAATTGTTTGTGGAAGGATCAATGGTAGGATCAACTTCCACTTGGATTGTTGATTCAGGAGCCACTGATCATATCTGTAACTCCTTGCAGGGGTTTAGGAAGATAAGAAGACTCAAGAAGGGCGAACATGGGCTTCGAGTGGGTAATGGAGCACAAGTCTGGGCCCTTGCAGTGGGAGAGCTGGATCTTATTTTTGATTGTAATAAGATAGTGGTTTTAAAAGACATTTTATATGTACCTGGTTTTCGTCGAATTTGATTTCGGTTGCAAAACTTATTAATCAAGGATATTACGTATCTTTCCATTCCGATATTTCTATCGGTAGAGATGGAGAAATTTTATGTCTTGGGCACATGTATGGAAATTTGTTCTTTTTAAACCCTATTAACAACCAATCAAATAACGCTCTGTCTGAACCTTTAACTAAGAAGAGAAAGACCAATATCAATGATTCATACCTTTGGCATCTGAGGTTGGGTCATATTAACTCAACCAAGATTCAGAGGCTAATCCATGATAGGTCTTTGGGCTCATTGAGATTGGAAAGTTGGCCTCAGTGTGAATCCTGCCTGATGGGAAAAATGACCAAAAGGTCTTTTACACCAAAGGCGGATAGAGCCAAGGAGGTGTTGAGTCTTGTTCACACTGATGTATGCGGTCCATTGTTTACACCAGCTAGGGGAGGTTTTGAGTACTTCATCACGTTCACGGATGATTGTACGAGGTATGGTTACATTTACCTGATGAGACGCAAGTCTGACTCTTTTGACAAGTTCAAAGAGTTTAAAGGTCGAAGTGGAGCGTCGGACAGGTAAATTAATCAAAACCTTACGATCGGATCGTGGTGGAGAGTACCTCCTAGGTGAATTCAAGGACTACATGGTACATCATGGGATAGTATCCCAGCTCTGCGCAGGGAACCCTCCAGCAGAACGGAGTAGGCGAGAGAAGGAACAGGACGTTGATGGAAATGGTCCGAAGCATGATGTCTCATGCTACTCTTCCAGTGTCCTTTTGCGGATATGCCCTGGAAACAGCGGCATATATTCCGAACTTGGTGCCTTCCAAGTCGGTACCTAGGACTCCCTATTAGATGTGGATCGGGCGTAAGCCAAGTCCGAATCATCTCGGGATTTGGGGATGTCCGACTTATGTACCGATCAAGGGAGACAAGTTGGAACCAAGATCAGAATTATGCTATTTTGTTGGGTATCCAAAAGGGACAAAAGGAGGCTACTTTTATCATCCTAAGGAGCAGAAGGTACTAGTCAGTACCAATGCTAGATACTTGGAAGATGATCAAAGTACTTCCACTAAAGGTTCAACGAGGTTGGAACTGCAGGAGAAGTTATCCATGGAATCAACTTCTACTGACCCGATTTTGGAACAAGAAGAGGCACGACCTCAAGAACTCAGTACAAATGGAGCCTCGTCGTAGTGGGAGAGTGTCTAGGGTTCCGGATAGATGGACTGGAGAAGCCTTTGAGCTGGTTTCCGACCATCGGGAACAAGACCCCGCTAGGTACGAGGAGGCTATTGTCGATGCCGATGCAAATCGTGGCATGAAGCAATGAAAGCCGAGATTGAGTCTATGTACCTCAATCGGGTTTGGGATCTTGTTGCTTCACCTGAAGGGATAAAACCCATTGGGTGCAAGTGGGTATACAAGAGGAAGAGAGGAGCGGATGGGAAGGTGGAAACCTTCAAAGCTAGGCTTGTGGCGAAAAGGTATACTCAGAAAGAGGGTATCGACTATGAGGAAACCTTTTCCCCGGTAGCCATGCTTAAATCCATTCGCATCCTTCTTGCCATCGCCTGTCACTATGACTACGAGATATGGCAAATGGATGTCAAGACGGCATTTTTAAATGGCCATCTTAGCGAAGACATCTATATGTCCCAACCGGAAGGCTTCATTGCTGAAGGCCAGGAACACATGGTTTGCAAGCTTAAGAAGTCCATTTATGGACTTAAGCAGGCATCAAGAGTATGGAACATTCGTTTTGATGAGACTGTAAAGTCTTATGGTTTTATTCAAAACGAAGATGAACCATGCGTGTACAGGAAATTTGAAGGCATCAATGTGGTTTTTCTTGTCCTGTATGTGGATGACATTCTACTCATTGGAAATGATGTAGGGACATTGTTATCTACAAAGGTTTGGCTGTCTAGTCAATTCAGTATGAAGGACTTGGGAGAAGCCAGCAACATTCTCGGGATTAGGCTTCTTAGAAATAGGAATTAGAGAATGTTAGGATTATCCCAAGCGACATACATTGACAAGATGCTGGCCAAGTACAGCATGGATTCATGCAAGGGAGCTCTAATCCCTTGCAGACATGGGTTGTCATTTTCTTCGAAGGACTGTCCTAAGTCTCAAGAAGAAAATGACAGAATGAGTAGGATTCCCTACGCTTCGGCGGTGGGAAGTCTCATGTACGCTATGCTGTGTACTAGGCCAGATATCTGCTTTGCCGTGGGCTTAGTAAGTAGATATCAGTCAAACCCAGGGAGGTTCATTGGCTAGCTGTAAAGCATATTCTCAAGTACCTCAAGGGAACGAGAGATTATATGCTCGGTTTACAGTGGTCGATGATTTGGTTCCTACAGGATACACGGACTCGGACTTCCGAGCGGATAAGGATGAGAGAAAATCCACTAGTGGATATGTCTTCACCTTGTCTGGAGGAGCAATTTCATGGAGGAGTATCAAGCAATCTTGTATTGCTGACTCAACCATGGAAGCTGAGTATGTGGCAGCTTCAGAAGCGTCCAAAGAAGCAGTCTGGCTCCGGAAGTTTCTTCCAGAACTTGGAGTCGTACCACATATGGACAGGCCGGTTGTGATGTATTGCGACAACGCTGGAGCAGTGTCGCAATCTAAGGAGCCTCGGAACCACAAGAAGGGGAAACACATCGAGAGGAAGTACCACCTGATCCGGGATTTCATCCAGAGACGGGAAGTCGTGGTGGAGCATATTACCTCAGAAAATAATCTAGCAGACCCATTCACCAAGCCTTTGGCTAAGAGAGTCTTCAAGAGACACTTAGACGCCATAGGGGTGGGCACCTATGGACTTACCTAGTCTTAGAGTGCAAGTGGTAGATTGTTGGATTGTATGCCCTCTTAGACTAGGTTTCTGATGTAAAATCGAATTATTTAATAAAAGAATTTATTTTCAGAAATTGTTTGTGAATTTACTTTTTGTTTGTGCACGATTTTCGTTTGGAACAGACCCATTGTGTTTAAATAAGTGATCCAGGTGAATGGTGGTCTTTCACAGTAAGGTATGGATCACGTGTTATTTAACACATAAACATTTGTTCTTAACCTATTGATGAGACTGGGAATCTCATCATGTTTAGGTTATTATGTTATGAATTCCAAATGGGGAATGTCTTACCTTTAGCCAGTGGGTAGTCCACTCACTTCATGACATAAGCGTATTTCGAATACGTAGAACATGACCTGTAGTAGTGGTTTCTCAAAGTACTATATGGTAGAAACCTAGACTACTACCGCTACAGCGTGGACTAGTACTCTACGACTTGAGTATGAGTTGGTGGTCAACCGAAGCTGGAAGCATATACTTTGATTTGCTGTAGTTGAGGTTCTATCATAGGGCCAATATACTTGCATGTTGGGCATGTGTGACTAGTTAGTTAAGATAGACTTATACAAGATAGTTTCTGTACTATATCGCCCCTTGTGGTTGTCCGAATGGTCTAAATTATCCAGGGCCCTAGGAAACATGACTTGGATGTTTGCTTTAGGGTAGCTCCCTTGGAAAGCAGAAACCCTCCAGGAAGTCGTGGATCATTGGACTAGAAGCCTAAGGATGGTAGATGTCATTTAGAGGGGTGTTAGTACACTTCTTCCTCTCTAAATGTACGGCGATGTGTAGAGGGGTATTTTAGTCATTTCACCTGTAGGTCGGAGACTTTGCGAATGCAGCATTGTCCTTGGGGTCAATATTTTCTTATGGTGACATTAGGAAATATTTAAAATGCAAAATACAGCTATTTATATAGCAGGGGTATTTTGGTCATTTTAGCAGCCAAGGCGATGTGTCTTTTTGGTCCTCGGGATAGCCCGTAAGTCCTAACTATTTTTGGGTTGAGGATTTGGTCTCAGTTGAAGAGGATTTTATTTTATTTTGTTTTATTTTATTTTATTCAGGAAGTCTAATTTATTATTGGACTGGAATAAAATAAATAAATAAATAAATAAATAAAATAGGAGTTGAGAGAAATTAATTATCTAGTTTTTTTGGTTAATTAATTATTCAGGGCCTAGGTCCAGTATGAATAATTAAGAAATTAACCTGGGCTTAAACTAGGAGAAATAATTAATGTTTAATTATTTATTGGGTTATTTATGTAGGCCCAAGAAATAATTAATTAAAGATTAATTATTATGGTTCATTTGGGCTCATTAATTATTTATTGGGTTACTTATGTAAGCCCAGAAAATAAATAATTAATATTTATTATTTTGGGCTTTTTGGGTCCAAGAAAAATAATAAATATTTATCTGGCCCAATAGCTTGGACCTTAGGGTTTTTTCCAGATACGGTTAAGAGGAGTTTAAGGATAGGCCAAACTGTTTCTCAGGATAACATCCGGATATTTTGAAATCCCGGGGATATGTTTATCAGAGATTGAGAGACCTAATTTTGGATAAATATAAACAACTCTTTGAAAAGAAAAAAACCCTAATTTTTTTTCCTTCCCAAGCAAAGACTCACGTGAGTCTCTGTCTCTCTCACAAAAGCTCTCTCCTTTTTCTTGTTTTTCCCTTGTTCTTTGCTAACCAATAGCGAACGAACCAAGGAGAATTGAGACCCTTCCTCTTCACCATAGTGTTCACCGACTAGAGGGTAGGCTGAGGAATATCCCGAGAGCTGGAGAGCTAAGCGTTAATGCAAACAAGACGCAGTCGAAGGCTAGCGGGTGTTCAACCGGAAGCTCCTTCAACTGTGCAAAGCGAGGCGATTCCAGTCGTTCAATCCGCTCTTACTCAACCTAGAAGGGTTAAGGAGCGCAAATGTATGATCTTCACGCTTCCGCATGGACTTTATGGCTCGCGTATAAATTTTTTTTTTGTCTCTGTTTTTATCCGTCCATGGCTCCCTGTGCTGCATTTTGTCCATCATTAACTTGGATAGATTGGTGTTAAGATGAATTCTAAAGTGGAGGAAGAAATAATCTCTTTACCATTTTGACCTTATTGCATACTTGGTAAGTTGTTCTTGATAACTCACTTAGAATGCTATGTAGAATATTTTACATTGTATTTGTAAATTAGCAATTCTTTATCCTTATAAAATAATGTATTTTTATTAGTTTGTACAATAGTTAAGTTGTTAATATATGTAAGGTGCTAGATTTGTATATTAATCAATTCGTTGTTTGTGAATAAGTGTGGTTGGCTTGAGGACAAGCAAATGTTTAAGTGTGGGGGTGTGTGATGAGGGTTCATCACACACATATTTTTGAGTGCTTTCGTGCATTAGTTGTAATAAATTCTTGTTGAAATCACCACTCACCACAATATTTTTATCTTTTTTTTATATAAGAAATAAAGATAATACCAATTCAAGATGATAAAGATAAAAAGGAAGAAAAATAGAGCAAAAATAGAAGAAGAATGAAGAAGCCACACAAGAAGTGGCGACCTAGGATCCCTAGGCTGCCTAGGATCAAAATTTTTGAGAAAAAAGAAGTACCTAGCGGCTTAGGGAAGTCCTGATACCATTCACTTGCACAGTATAAGGGCGGCCTAGGGAAGTTTAACTTTCTTAGGCCAGTTGGTACTGTTCACCAGGCAGAAATCTGGTGGCCTAGGGAAGTAACTTGCCCCAAAACACGCGGATCCATGTTTTTCTATGATTTTTTTGAATTTTCTTCATTGTACACTATATATACCTTGTTATAAACCCTAAATCATTATCATTGGTTAGCTAGCAACTAAGAGATCCCTTGGGAGCTCAAAAGATTCTCCAAAGAAGAGAAGAACATGGAGAAGAAAGGAGATGAAGAAGGGGTTGTTGAAGGAAATCCAAAGAAGAAAGAGCTCAAGATCTTGTCTATGAGTAAAGTGCTTCCTTCTTCTTTGTATTATACTTTAATAATGTTGGTGTTTATATGACCTTAATTGTATTTGAAGGATAACCCTTAATCTATGTTCTTATATTAAGTTGTTATTATGATTTATTAAATTCTTTTTCTTATATTTAACTACTTAGGCTTTATTGTGTTGGATTGATTATTTAGGCTTGGTTGATTTATTCAATTGATTGGTTTACTTTTAATATTTCGAGAGATGAGGTTAGTAGTTGAACACCAAATTAATTAGTCAAATGTTTGTTACCCTTTGATTAACTTGAGAGAGAGGTTGAAGGATTAGAACATGGTAGTCAATGGATTTTCAATAGTGCTTAAAGATAGGGTTATTGGGTCTTCCGGGTACCTTTTAGGTGATAGGTGAGTGTAATGCTTCCTTGAGTTAGGTTGATTAGGTAAAGATACCAATTAATTGAGCTTTTGGAAAAGAATCTTATAATGCGAGAGAAAGTGAGGTTTATTCTTGAAAACTTATACCAGTGCCCAAGTTGGGATTTGATAAACAAAGTGATCTACTTTTTACTTGACATGTTTTGGGGGGATTCCTTCTTGTACATAGACTTTCTCGTATTCTTACTCCTTGACGATCCTTGGGACTTTTCTTTTGTGGGTCCGATGTACTCTTTATTGTAGTAGTTTAGTATAGTTAGTTTTTTTTATGTTATATGTATATTCATTTTGGATGACCTATCTATGGGATAATCACTTGACCAACTATTTAGTACCAATGATAGAATCTCATTATAGCGAATATGCAAGTATTTTTAGACTTGAGATACCCAATGTACTTTATTTGCTAAGTGTTGTACTTTGATTCCAATCTATGGAGTCCTTATAAGACCGTCTGTGGGATAGATATTAGGTACAATGTGAAGTAAACCGAAATAGTTGAGAGGATCAATGCTCGGGGCTTAGTTCATCAGTATTTTCCTAGTTATTTAAAGTTAGTTTGAGATACTTTTGATGCAATTACTAGTCATATTCCTTTCTATTTGACATTTTGCCTGTGAAAAGTGTTTTTGACAAATTTATGCAGAACGACAAAATTCCAAATTGCACCTGGAGCTAGGTCTAGCAACTGCACTAGGCACTAGGTCTAATTAGGAAAAACAGCAAAAACAAAGCAAATTTCAGGAGCAAGAATAGAACACACTTGGTGCTAGGCGGGTCGACTGGACCTGACGATAGATCTAGTCTGGACATGCGAATTCTGTGTACGAATTTGGTATCTTTCAAAGGATTTTGGTATTTTTTAAATCCTACTCTGCTAAAACTCCTCAAGCGATAAATTTTAGCATCAAAGAAGCCTATAAATACAAGAAAAACACAAGGAAAAGTAGTGGATCTAAGAATCAAAGTTGCAAATCACTTAAAGAAGGAGGAGATTGACTATTCAATGAGGGTTGTTCAAGAGAGTCTTCAAGAGAAGAAGGAGGCTCGTCTATGAGTTATTTCTTTTACCTTCGTTTTCTTGTTCTTAGACAATGATGTATTCAATGTTTTTATTGTAATTTGACATTATTTTGGGATTCATAGTTTTGTATTAATTTAGTTATTTGATTAATTTTCTATTATCTTGGTATTTGATTACTTGTTATAATTGGTTATTAACACATTTTCTTCTAATTGACTTGGGAAACGATGTTAGAAGTTCAGTACATTGATTTTATATTTGTCAAATCCTAATGGACTTGAGAAACAAAGTTAAGATTAAAGGACTAAAGTGATCAAAGATTAGTTGATTTTGCCTAGAGCAAAGGGTCATTAGCTAATTTTATGTTTATGAGGAATTGAATTTAATGCATTTTTTAGTTGTTTTAGTGTGATTGGAAAATCTGCTAAGTTAGTCAAAATATAGTGATTCTATAGATTGGGAAAGAAGTGGAGTCTATATAAGTGGATTCATGACTTGGGAAACGATTGAATTTTGCTTTATGTTCCTTCATGATGTTAAGATGATGATTAATTGAGATAGTTGCTAATTGATTAATTGTCATGTATTCTAGGACAGTTGTCTAAATTGCATATTCTTATATTTTTGAGTTGTACATATTTCTTTATTTTTCTTTTTATTATCTTATCATTTTATTTCATTGGTTAAACAATAAATGAAGAGTGATTAGTGTGTACTTGTTCTTTTGAGGATCGATACTCGTTAATTCCTTATACTATGCCTGCTATGAGTATACTTGTTCGTATGTGTATTTTGGGATTAGTGTTTTATTTAAAACTTGACTAAGGGATGAATTTAAATTCAATAATTTTTATACACCTAAAATTAATGCATAAAGTTTTTGGCGCCGTTGTCAGGGAACAATATAATGAATGCTTGAATTTTGTTGATTTAACTATGTTTATATGTTTATGTGTTTATATGTCTATATGTAAATATATATATATGTGCTTTATATAAATTAGTGCGTATCTTGTTGTGTGTATACGTTCACTTACTTTTGTTTTTAGGTACTTTGTGGATATTTGCGTTTTTTTTAGTATATGCTTTTGTTTTTTATTTGTTTGAATTTTTACTTAATTTATTTTCCTTTTCAATTTGATTTTTGTTTTTCTATAAGTACGAGGTTGACATCATCATGGATAATAATTTTTGGGCACAAAATTAAGCTCACATTGATGTTACAAGGATTACAAGCCAAGATTACAAAAATCAAGCACAAAAATCAAGGGAGTTACAAGGATGATAGATTGGCAAGATTACAAGCTCACATTGATGTTTTTAGTGAGACGTCATTAGAAACATTAGTGAATTCTTTTGTAGCCAATACAAATTCATCGATTAAGGGGTACGAAGAATCTTCCCAACGAATGAGCCACCAAAGAACACAATTAGCCAAGTTGGTTGAAGATTCTATAAAGGTCCATACACTTAAATAAGAGGACCCCCAAGAAGAGGAGAGATGATATGAGTAACAATTGCACAATGTGATAGGGGAATCTTTTGATTCTATGTTATGCTCTCATATTTTGAATTTTTTTTTGTCACGTGAATTTAAAAGTACCTCTCTACTTTTGAAGCCTAATGATACCATTGATGGTGTGTTGAATTTACCATGCTTCAAGGAGTTGAATCTTTCAATGCTACGTCATAAGAAGTATTTGGAGGATGGTGGTACTTTCTACCCTTCACCCCATTCAAAGGGAGGTAACTTAATTTTTGTAGAACATGACTTGACATGTAAGAATTTCTTGATTCCATCTTTACGATCTACACTACTAGGTTCAAAGGAGAGTTTTCATGGTGATAATTCTCAAGAAGGGATAAATGGTGATTTCAATGTTGAAGCATTCTTTAGATGTAATTCTCATTCATGTGTTCAAAAATTGATTTTTCCATCTAAAGAGATCCAAGAGAAAGGGGTTCATACATCTACTTTCATTACAACTAATATTTTCCATGAATCCTCCACTTTTCAAAACCTTATCTTATTTCTACTTTCATCATGCCTACTTTTTTCAATAAGTATTAATTTCTTTTACAAAGGTTTGATGAGGAAGCATGATGAGTAGAAAGAGTTTGTATCTTAGTTTTGTGTTTGGTTTTTTTTTTCCCTCTCCCAAATAAGAAAAATATTTTCTAGTTTAAGTGTAGGGGAGTGAGTCGTGTCTTTACTTGCTTCCTTAGGATTTTTAATTTGTTTTCTTTTATTTAGGTGTCTTTATTTTATTATTATTTTCCTTATGCTTTTATTTGTGCTTTCTTTTGTAGATCAGAATAAAGTCCTCTTAGATAAAATTTTCTCTCTATTCCAAGTTTTAGAATTTATTGGAGCATCATTGCACTTCAGGAGTATTGCCTAACTTTTTACCTTCTTTATCATTTTTGGTCACTTTGGAAATGCTTTGATATGTTAAATTTTTGTCAATGAGGACATTGTCCAGTTTAAGTGTGGGAGAGTAGTTTGGTGATATTCTCTATCCAAGTTTTATCAATCACCTAGGTGTTTTCTTGGCATTGAGCTACTACTTTTGAAAAATTTTGAATTTTGAATTTTGAAAAACAATTTTGTTGCAATTGTTGGGGATATGCCCTAGAGTCAATTTGTACTTATACTATTGTCATTATGTTTTATATAATAATATGAGGCTTTCCTTTCCATGAATAGTGAGTTTTGTTTTGTGGTCATCAAGTATGTGACTTGATAGTAAAACCCTACAATGAATACAATGACTATTCTAAAATTGTCCCTGATTGATTATTATTATTGGAATAATAATAAATTAAGATTAGTATGTTTGTGACTTGATGGCTATGTTTTACTGGCCATGGATATTTGTGATATCGAGTCAAGACATAAATAAATGTTAGAGAACATTGTATTGGACATGACCCACTGTGAGAGTACTTCATGGAATATGTCGTAAGTACTTTCTAGCTATAATAATATTGAAAGTCCTTCGACCAAAATTCATCATAGTTTCCTACTTGATAAATTCTAGATTTTGACATTGTCTAAAGTTGTCTTTAACCAGATAATAAATTAGACTACTGTTGGATATAGAATAAATCAAGGAGAGGAATATGATTGATTGTGAAGGAATTTGTCCCTCTCAATTATGGGAGAGATATCCATGGGCCCCTTGATAAGTTAGACTGTTAAAAATGCATGGCTGTGCTCAAATATATTAATCTAAGATATTGATATAATTTGTTTGGACAGTCTACTATGAAATCAAGAAATAATCGATTAAGCTTAATAAGGATGACATGTTCCGTGCCTTATGCTTAATCTGGATATCGTGTGACAAAATGACTAAATATAAAATTATGGTTTAGTTCAAAGAGATCACCGATCTTCATTTAACCTGGATAGTTATAATGTTTTGCTAGAAATCGCTTATAACTTGTGGGCCATTTAAATATGATTTAGGCACACTGCCAGCGTTAAATGAACCTATAGGGTCACACAATAAGCGAACTTGTTAGGTTATTTTTCGAGTGACCAGATTCGATGAATCTGGAAATATGCCTAAGTTAATCGTACTTAGAAAATTTACCAGATATAATGAATCTGGAAATATGTCCACATTCGATGTATCTGGATGATGTCCAGATTATAAGAATCTGACTCGGTAAATTAATTAGTTAAATTACCGAGATAATGGCAGAATCTTATCATATCAGTTTTAATTTAATTTGAATTTAAATTAGAATATGATAAGATATTATTAGGGTTGGACTCTAAGAGGTTCGGGGGTTTTTCAAAAAACTCTAGCCGTCTTTTCAATAGTCCAAATTTTCAATTGAGAACATTCGTGCCATTCTCTACCAGAAGAAAAAAAACCTCTCAAACCCTAGGCGCTAGCACTCCCCGGGTATCGAGTGAGTTCGCAGTGTGTATCCGATAGAGGACGTTCACATACTGCAGTGTCTGGTGATTGTTCGGGTTGAACGTACAACAGCGCAATCAGAATTGAAGGATTTCGATTACAGCAACCAGAGGTAATTCTTAAACCTTAGATATTCTTAATCGTTTACTTCGGTTCTCGAGAGGAATTCGTGGATGTTTTTCGCATTTAGGAGTCCACGAATTCTAACAGTGGTATCAGAGCAACTTGCTAAACGATTAGGTTGATTCATCTGTGTTAATCGTATTGTTAAATACATATATGATATGTATATGTGAATTTAAATGGTATGTATCAACATGTTCGCATGATTATGATTTTAGAATACTTAGCATGCAGACTGCCTGAATTAGGTTTAATATGTGCGTCTTAGTTGCCTGATCAGACCAGATTAGTTGTAGATTGTCTGTAAATTGGTCTGTTTTAATATGATATGGTATCGTAAGCATGCTATCCATCGTTCTATATTTGCGAATTGTTTGTATTAATTGGCCATGATAATATGTTATCTGTATAAATATGATTAAAAGAACGCATATTGTCTGTAATATGAATTTTCACGACGATGGTTACTAAGGGGTCCGAACGTTAATTTGATTAATATTCGGAAATCGGAAGGCAAAAAGAACAACCAAAATGGCAAGGTTATGGCTAGTAAGGGTAAGGATAAGGCAAAGTCCAAGTTCAAGCCCAAACCTAAGGCCAAGACACCAAAGGAGGGAGATTGTCACCATTGTGGAGAATAAGGACATTGGTTAAGAAATTGCAAGCTCTATTTGGAAGCAAAGAAAAAGAAGGACAGTGAGACTGCCGCTTCAGGTATTTATGTTATTGAAATTAATTTATCTACTTCTGATTCATGGGTATTGGATACCGGTTGTGGATCTCACATTTGTGTAAATGTGCAGGGTCTAAAAAGGAGTAGAGCCTTGGCAAAAGGCGAGGTGGACCTACGAGTTGCGAATGGAGCAAAAGTTGCTGCAGTAGCTGTAGGAACTTTTGAATTAATTTTGCCCAGTGGGCTTGTTTTAGAACTGAACAATTATTTTTATGTTCCTACTATGAGTAGGAATATTATTTCAGTTTCTTGTTTGGATTATAAGGTTTTGAATTTGTTATTAGGAATAACATTTGCTCTATTAATAAAAACGGCATTTTTTATGGAGATGCTTCATTATCGAATGGGCTTTATATTCTAAATCTTCGTGGATCTTCAAACATGTCTATCTATAATATAAATACTAAGAGATTGAAATCCAATTATTTAAATCAGACTTACTTCTGGCATTGTCGTTTGGGCCATATAAATGAGAAACGCATAACAAAGCTTCATAATGATGGGCTTCTAAAATCGTTTGATTTAGAATCTTACAAAACACGTGATTCTTGTTTATTAGGCAAAATGACTAAAGCGCCTTTCAAGAGACAAAATGAAAGGGCAACTGATTTATTGGGCCTAATACATACTGATGTATGTGGACCAATAAATTCACATGCTAGAGGAGGATTTCAGTACTTCATTACATTTACAGATGATTTCAGCAGATATGGCTACCTGTATATGATGAAACACAAATCTGAATCGTTCCAGAAATTCAAAGAATTTCAAAATGAAGTACAAAATCAACTTGGCAAAAGTATCAAAACACTTCGATCGGATCGAGGTGGTGAATACTTAAATCACGAGTTTAACGAGCATCTTAAAAATTGTGGAATTATTTCCCAATTAACTCCACTAGAAACACCTCAATGGAATGATGAGTCAAACTGATCTTCCAATCTCCTTTTGGGGTTATGCCCTGGAGACTGCTACATTCATACTAAATCGAGTTCCATCTAAATTGGTTCAGAAAACGCCATATGAGATATGGACTGGGAGACAACCTAGTTTGTTATTTCTGAAGATTTGGGGTTGTGAAGTTTATGTAAAGCGTTTATTATCTAATAAACTTGCACCTAAATCGGATAAATGCATATTTGTGGGGTATCCTAAAGAAACTAAAGGATATCAATTTTATCTCCCAAAAGAAAATAGAGTAATTGTTGCTCGAAATGGATTCTTTCTTGAAAAGGAATTTATTTCCAAAAGAATCAGTGGGAGTAAAATACATCTTGATGAGATTCAAGGACCACAATTAGTGCCTGAACTTTATCAAGATGAGATTCAAGAGCCACAATTAGTGCCTGAACCAAATAATGAATCTCGATTAGATGGCTCACAAGTCCAAGATAAGCCTACATCTATAGAACAAGGATCTCGAAGATCTGATAGGGTTCGTCAACAACTTGAAAGATATGGATTTCTCATCACTGACGATCACAATGTGGAGCTTATGGTTAATGATGAGCCAACTTCCTATCAAGAAGCCATTAAGAGTTCTGACTCTGGAAAATGGTTAGAGGCTATGAAGTCTGAGATGCAATCTATGTATGATAACCAAGTTTGGACTTTGGTTAACCCATCTAAAGGTTTAAAAACCATTGGGTGTAAGTGGGTTTTCAAAAAGAAAACAGACATGGAGGAAAATGTGCATACTTACAAAGCACATCTGGTAGCAAAAGGTTATAGACAAACTCATGGTATAGACTATGATGAAACCTTTTCACCAGTTGTAATGCTTAAATCTATCAGAATTCTTCTTGCCATAGCAGCATATTATGACTATGAAATTTGGCAAATGGATGTCAAAACCGCGTTTCTTAATGGAAACTTACTCGAAGATGTGTACATGACACAACCTGAGGGTTTTGATGATCCTTTGAATTCTAATAAAGTGTGCAAGCTTCAAAGATCCATTTATGGATTGAAGCAAGCATCTCGAAGCTGGAATCTTCGTTTTGATGAAGCAATTAAAGAATTTAACTTTATCAAAAATGAAGATGAGCTTTGTGTCTATAAGAAAATAAGTGGGAATGCAATAGTCTTTTCGGTACTTTATTTTGATGATATCTTACTCATTGGAAACGACATCCCAACTCTACAAAGTGTAAAGACATGGTTGGGAAATTGTTTTTCAATGAAAGACTTAGGTGAAGCTGCCTATATTCTAGGTATAAAGATCTATAGAGATAGATCTAGAAAGCTAATTGTACTAAGTCAGAGTGCATACATTGACAAGGTACTGAAAAGGTTCAGTATGCAAGACTCTAAGAGAGAATTCTTGCCAATGTCACATGGTATTAAGCTTAGCAAAACTCAAAGTCCTTCTACGAAGGATGAAGAAGAGCGCATGAACAATATACCATACGCTTCTGCTATAGGGTCTATCATGTATGCCATGTTATGTACTCGACCCGATGTATCATATGCATTGAGCATGACAAACAGGTTCCAGTCAAATCCTGGAGAGGCACACTGGACTGCTGTCAAGAACATACTGAAGTACTTAAGAAGAACTAAAGATATGTTCTTAGTTTATGGAGGACAAGAAGGCGAGCTAGTTGTAAATGGTTACACTGATGCTAGTTTTCAGTCCGACATAGATGATTATAGATCGCAATCAGGTTTTCTATTTTGTTTGAATGGAGGTACTGTAAGCTGGAAAAGTTCAAAGCAAGACACTGTGGCCGATTCTACTATAGAAGCTGAGTATGAAGCTGCCTCAGCTGCAGCTAAAGAAGCAGTTTGGATTAAAAAGTTCATTATAGAACTAGATGTAGTTCCTAGTATTGTGAACCCAATAGATCTCTATTGTGACAACAATGGAGCCATTGCACAAGCTAAGGAACCAAGATCACATCAGCGATCCAAACATATACTTAGACGTTTTCATCTCATTCGAGAAATTGTTGATAGAGGAGATGTCAAAGTATGCAAGGTAGCAACTGATGACAATGTTGCAGATCCACTGACAAAGCCTCTCCCATCGTCTAAACATGATAGTCATACCAGATCAATGGGATTACGGCTTATGCTAAATTGGTCTTAGTGCAAGTGGGAGACTGTTGGGGATATGCCCTAGAGTCAATTTGTACTCATACTATTGTCATTATGTTTTATATAATAATATGAGGCTTTCCTTTCCATGAATAGTAAGTTTTGTTTTGTGGTCATCAAGTACGTGACTTGATAGTAAAACCCTACAATGAATACAATGACTATTCTAAAATTGTCCCTGATCGATTATTATTATTGGAATAATAATAAATTAAGATTAGTATGTTTGTGACTTGATGGCTATGTTTTACTGGCCATGGATATTTGTGATATCGAGTCAAGACATAAATAAATGTTATAAAACATTGTATTGGACATGACCCACTGTGAGAGTACTTCATGGAATATGTCATAAGTACTTTCTAGCCATAATAATATTGAAAGTCATTCGATCTAAATTCATCATAGTTTCCTACTTGATAAATTTTATATTTTGACATTGTCTAAAGTTGTCTTTAACCAGATAATAAATTAGACTACTGTTGGATATAGAATAAATCAAGGAGAGGAATATGATTGATTGTGAAGGAATTTGTCCCTCTCAATTATGGGAGAGATATACATGGGCCCCTTGATAAGTTAGATTGTTAAAAATGCATGGCCGTACTCAAATATATCAATCTAAGATATTGATATAATTTGTTTGGACAGTCTACTATGAAATCAAGAAATAATCGATTAAGCTTAATAAGGATGACATGCTTCGTGCCTTATGCTTAATTTGGATATCGTGTGACAAAATGACTAAATATAAAATTATGGTTTGGTTCAAAGAGATCACCGATCTTCATTTAACCTGGATAGTTATAATGTTTTGCTAGAAACCGCTTATAACTTGTGGGCCATTTAAATATGATTTAGGCACACTCGCCGATGTTAAATGAACCTATAGGGTCACACGATAAGCGAACTTGTTAGGTTATTTTTCTGGTGACCGATTCGATGAATCTGGAAATATGTCTAAGTTAATCGTACTTAGAAAATTTACCAGATACAATGAATCTGGAAATATGTCCACATTCGATGTATCTGGATGATGTCCAGATTATAAGAATCTGACTCGGTAAATTAATTAGTTAAATTACCGAGATAATGGCAGAATCTTATCATATCAGTTTTAATTTAATTTGAATTTAAATTAGAATATGATAAGATATTATTAGGGTTGGACTCTAAGAGGTTCGGGGGTTTTTAAGAAAACCCTAGTCGTCTTTTCAATAGTCCAATTTTTCGGTTGAGAAAATTCGTGCCATTCTCTACCAGAAGAAAAAAAAAACCTCTCAAACCCTAGGCGCTAGCACTCCCCGGGTATCGAGTGAGTTCGCAGTGTGTATCCGATAGAGGACGTTCACATACTGTAGCGTTTGGTGATTGTTCGGGTTAAACGTACAACAGCGCAATCAGAATCGAAGGATTTCGATTACAGCAACCAGAGGTAATTCTTAAACCTTAGATATTCTTAATCGTTTACTTGGGTCCTCGAGAGGGATTCGTGGATGTTTTCCGCGTTTAGGAGTCCACAAATTCTAACAGCAATTTCCTTGAAAAATTTGAAAATTTGAAAGTTTACAAATTTTGGAGCTTCTACGTAATGGAAGTATTTTCTTTCCTTTATTTCTCCCATTTTATTTATTGTGGTCTTGTGGATTGTTTTCATTGCTATATTTTTTACCATTGAGGACAATATTCGGTTTAAGTGTGGGGGAGAGTTTAGCATTGAAGATATTTTCCATATACTTTAGCTTTTGGATATACATATTTTGGGCTGGATTTTTTCAAAATTTTTTGTGGGTTTCATTGTTTAGCAAGGATGTAATTATTTTTCTTACTTGGAAATAAGTTTTGTCATTCATTTGGGGAATTTTTATGAAATTGATTTTTTGGATAGGATATTTTTAAGCCTTGAGAATTTAGATTAGTCTTGTTTATGCATTAGTATTTGAATATTATTTTACTCATCTAGTTTGAATATGGATAATGTGATGAATGTGGGGAAAGTTGTTGGCTAACTCTTGTATTATGGGTTTAAACTTTACTTAGCTTTGAGTTGTAATAAAGAATGTGAGGAAAAACATCTTTGAGTGGAAATATTGTGAAAAATTTGTGAAAAAAAAATTGATTGTGAGTTGAAGCAAAATGAGCTGATTGTTGTATCTTTTTTGTTGGTGAGAAAAGTATTTTTGCTTGTTTATGGGGGCCAATACGGATAGTGATGAAAAAATCTACTTTCTTGAGGCTATTAATTCCTAAAAGCAAAAGAGAGGAAAGATGTTGAAAAAATGATAAGTGATGACTAAAAGGGGCCTAATACGGTGTGTGAAGAGAAATCCATACACTTGAGGCTATTAATTCCCTAAGTCATTAAAAAAATTGAGAGGAAAAAAATGGAGTGCTTTCCATATATCATGACTTAAGTTGTGCAATTTTTGGATTTATAATGCTTGAATTGATAAATAGCTTGACTTGTACGATTCATGTTATCTATGTTTTTAACTTGAAAGGTGAAATAATTTTCTTAGACTAAGGTATAAATTTAATTAATTTGACTTTAAAAGTTTTGTGATGTCTTACCAAATGCTTCAAAGTGTAATTGTTTTTAAAGGGTTGGATGAATGACAAAAGTTCTATCGAAAGATTGAAGGGAAGTTATAATTCTCATTATGTTTCAAATTTTTGAAAGAGTAAACGCTTGTGTTTTCTTGATAATTTTCTTGACTTAAGTGTTTTGTTTGAGGATGAACAAAAGTTCAAGCGTGGGAGTATGTGATAGGGGCTAAATTTACCACTATTTTTCTAGTTATTTGAGATTAATTTGAAATACTTTTGATATAATAATTAGGAATATTCCTTCCTATTTGACATTTTGCTTGTGGAAACTATTTTTGACAAATTTGTGCATAATTGAGTTGATTTCGAGTAAAAGGTGCAAAATTCCAGATTGAACTTGGCACCAGGTTTGGCAACTGCACTAGGTGCTAGGTCTAATATGGAAAATCAAAGCAATTTCCAGTAGCAAGAACAGAACACACCTGCCACCAGGTGGGTCAACTGGATCCGGCTCCAGGTCCGATCTGGACACGTGAATTTTGTGCACGAAATTGGTATCTTCCAAAGGATTTTAGTATTTTCTGAATCCTACTCGGCCAAGACTCCTCAAACAATGAATTTACCCATCAAAGAAGCCTATAAAGACAAGAAAAACATAAGAGAAAATAGTGAATCCAAGAATCAAAGTTGCAAATCACTTAAAGAAGGAAGAGATTCACCATTCAAGAAGGGTTGTTCAAGAAAGTCTTCAAGGGAGAAGAAGGAGGTTTGTCTATGAGTTCTTTCTTTTACCTCTATTTTTCTTGTTCTTAAATAATGATGTATTCAATGTTTGCATTGTGATTTGATATTATTTTGGGATTCATGGTTTTGTATTAATTTAGTTATTTGATCAATTTTCTATCATCCGTGGTGTTTGATTACTTATTATCATTGGTTATTGATGCATTTTCTTCTAATTGACTTGGGAAACGATGTTAGATGTTCATTGCATTGATTTCATATTTGTCAAATCTTAATAGACTTGGGAAATGAAGTTAAGATTAAAGGACTAAAGTGATCAAAGATTAGTTGATTTCGCTTAGAGCATAGGGTCATTAGCTAATTTCATATTAATGAGGAATTGGGTTTAATGCATCTTTTGGTTGTTTTAGTATGATTGAGAAATTTGCTAATTTAGTCAAAAGATAGTGATTCCATGGATTGAGAAAGAAGTGTAGTCTATATAAGTGGATTCATGACTTGGAAAATGATTGAATTTTACTTTATATTCCTTCATGATGTTAAGATGATGATTAATTGAGATAGTTGCTAATTGATTCATTGTCATGTATTCTAGGATAGTTGTCTAAATTGTATATTCCTACATCCTTGAGTTGTACATATTTCTTTATTTTTCTTTTTATTATCTTATCACTTTATTTGATTGGTTAAATAGTGAATGAAAAGTGATTAGTGTGTACTTGTTCTTTTGAGGATCGATACTCGTTAATTCCTATACTATGCTTGTGATGAGTATACTTACTCGTATGCGTATTTTGGGATTAATGTTTTATTTAAAACTTGACTAAAGGAAGGATTTAAATTCAATAATTTTTATACACCTAAAATTTACGCATCGATCAATAAATGATTCATTACTCTTAATAGTAGGAGCGAATATCTCAAGACCACTTGTAGGAATTAGTACTCAAGAAGTCCTTGGCCAAGGTGACTGTATGTTGGTAATAGTTCCAATTGATACATATAATGAGTAATGAATTCTGGGAACAAATACTAAAATATTCGAGTTAGAATTAATTAATATTTGGGGGGGGGGAAGTTGGCACTAATTTCATACTCAAAGTCGAATGAGATATTGTATGGTAAAATGAGTTTATTGTACTGTTGTTTTACTATTAAAAGGTTCATGTCAAACCACTTGGTACTTTTGGGTGGTCATGATGCATTATTAGATTCCACTCATGATCTGTTATATATGAATTTATTAATTGTAGAATTAATAAATTTAATCCCAATTAGAATTAATAATTTAATTATAATTATTAAGGATTATTAATTCTATAGCGAATAGAATTAATTCGTATTTTGCCATCGATTGACTAAAAAAACTAATAGATCACAAACAATAGAGGAATTAGTACTCAAGATATTATGTGATAATATTATAGGATTAATTTGAGAGGAGAAATAATATTATGGGCTAATTATAAAATTATTGTAATTATTAGGGTCTAAATTGCAATTACTAAACTTTGAGGCCGAATTATAAACTTATTATAGTCAAGGGGCCAAATTGCAATTTTTAAAATTCCAAAGCCCATAATTGAAACGGCCTTATTATTGTTTCCTAAAGGTTCAGGAAAGCAAACGAAAAGGTTTCAATGATCCTTTGAGGCGGTGAAAGGCATATATAAGGACATATACTGTGCGCCGCGGGCAGTGTGGGTTTTTAGAAGGTTTTATTAAAAATTATTTAGAAGACTTTTTCACCATTTTTCTCCCGAACAAATTAATTCCACAGGCTCCAAAACAAATCTACTAGCATAGGTTATTGATGTCTATCTTGAGTACAATTCTTTATGTGAATTACTGTTAGAGGATTCTTATTCTTGAAATTTGGTGGCTCGATTTGATCAACTTACGAAGTAGATTTGTGTCGAAGAAAAATTTTTAAAAACCGTAATTTAGAGATAATAAACTTTTCTTCTATTTCTTAACCCATTTAATTATATATGAGTGATTCTGTTCATAAATTTTGTTATATTTTTTCGTTGCGTATAAACTGGTTTGTATGATCGAAATCCAATAGTGGTATAAAATGATCTCATATATTTTTATAGGTATTATTATTGATTTTGAAATTGTTTCAAAAATAAAATTGACCTTATAAAATTGTTTCATAAATATTTTAAATTTTAAAATTATTTCAAAATTATATATGGGTCTCATGTGGATTGTTTCACGAATTCTTTTGGTTTCTTAAATTCGTTTCAGTGTTTTTGATTTTATGCATAACTGTTTCTGAAATAGGTTTCAATAAAGTTTGGAAGCAATATGTTGGGTTATAGTTCACAAAATTTGTTTTTCTAACAATCATAACATTTAATTAACATGGACTAACTTGTTTCTGAGAACTAAATTAATAAAAGAATCTTTGGATTCTATAAGCCGGAACAAAATTGGTAGTGAATACCGATTAATTTATTTTGATTCTGTGATTGTTGTTGGTTGAAAAAGGAAATTGCTATTTTGTTGTTTAACGAAATTGGTTCCCAAAATTATAACAAAAAAAAAGGGGGAAATTTGCTTTGCAATTATTGTCGGTGACCATTTTTTTTTTTAGCAATTGCAATTGCAATGTCAACCAATCAAGAAAAAAAAATTGTTGGTTTCGTCAATTTTGTCACAAGAAATTGTTTCTGGCAAAGTCGAAAAAAAAAAGAGAAAGAGATTGATGATTTCAGTTTTTCGCAGGAAATTATTTTTGAAAGGGAAAAAAATTTGTTTTTTTAAAGCTAAATAGTTCAGCAGAAAAGGATGAAAAAATATTATTATAGCAATTGCAATTGCAATTGCGTGCAATTGCGTATTGCAATTTGCATTTCCCTATCCCGTGTGGGGCTTGAGCAATCCCGCGCGGGATTTGTGCTCAAGCCTGCACGAGCCTTGTCCAAGCCCGTGCGGGGCTTGCATATTTTGTTAAAAAAATATTTTATTCTTTTCTTTTTCTTTTTAGGACTCACAAATTTTCGAAAATTGGATTTGGATCCACTATATTTCTTAAAATTTGATTTTGGGACTGATAATGTTATTTTTCCAAAATAGTGGTTTTGGAAATTTATATTTAATTTATTTTTTTTGCTTATTTATTTTAAGTATAATTTTGACACGTTGGCTTGGTTATGGATTTAGACCAATTAATTTTGATTAATTATTGTTGTGTCATGCATTTTATTGCTTTCTTTTGAATAAGTAGGGCCTGTGAGTCCTGCATTTCTCCATAAATCCTCTTGTAATTTCTCTTTTCATCTAAATCCTCTCGAATGTAACTCAAGGTTTCTTTTTTAGAAATTTATGTGATTAGATTACATATGTTAGATAGGAGTAGAAATTATTTTATGAGCTTATGGAGATGGCATCAAGACGAAACAAGAAAATGGTAAGACTTTCTTCTCAAAATATGCCTGAATACATAGATTTGACCAAAATTAATTTCCTACTTAGTTCAAGAAAATTAATCTAGATAAATCCAAAACCAAGCCTTGTAATCAAGTCTATTACAATTGTGTCAAAGTGTTGATATTATGCATGCTATGTATGAGACCACTAATATAACAAATTTCTCAATTAATATTAAACCAAACGCCTTCTGTTAATATAGCAAGAACGAGAGCTCTTTTTTGAGACCAAGTTATTGGGCTAACTTAAGCCTACTTGACATCGAGTATGCTCGAGCTTAGGAATTTTAAATTCCTGATTAATGGATTAGGTTTACCTAATTTTTTTAATCCCTGTTGGACTAATTCATGCATAAAGAAAATTAAAGGCAAGATTGGGTTAGCTTAAAGGCTTTAAAATTAAAAGATGTTAATCACCTAATGATTTAGTAGTTACATTCAATGTAATTGGTATTAGATACCTACCATTGAACTTAAAAATGATTTGTTGGGTAAACCTAACTTCATTCTTAAGGAATTTGGATACCGGTCCACTAGGAAAGCTTTTAGCGGGCTTTCTCGGGTCAATAGCGAGGGCTATTGGTTTGAGTAAAATATTAGAATAATAATGCGCTTAATTAAAGACCTAATTATTTACATTACACGTGCATATACATTTTGCTAACTTCTCTCTCTATACATCTAACCAACTTGAATTTATCTAATATCTTAGAAACCAACAAACTTACCAAGTCAAATTTTTTTCACTGGTATAGAAACTTGAGAATTGTTCTCAAGTTGGAAAAGTTGCTTTTTGTGCTAGATGTTCCTATTCCGTCACCACCAGCTCAAGATGCTCCTACTGATGAGCATGCTATCTATAAGAAGCACTAAGAGGACAGTGACACAATATCTTGTATTATGCTGGCTTCAATGACCTATGAGCTGCAAAAGCAGTATTAGCATACCGATGCTTACTCTATTATCTTCTATCTTAGGGAGCTGTTTGATTAGTATGCGAGAAAAGAGAGATACGAGATTTCTAAACAGCTGTTCCGATCCAAGATGGCTAAAGGTTTTTCTGTGGCCACTCATGGGCTGAAAATGTAGGGCTTGATTGAGAAGCTTGGGTCACTTGGTTTTGTGATGGATCATGAATTAAGTGTTGACTTAATTCTGTAATTGTTACCAAGTAGTTTTTTTTGGCAATTTGTGATAAACTACCAAATGAACAAGATTGAGCCTATTATACTTGAGTTGATCAATCTTCTCAAGACTGTGGAATCCTCCATGAAGAAGGAAACCAATTAGTCATGCTAGAAAATTCTTCAAATTCTAAGAAGAAAGTTGTTAAGAATAAGAAGAAGACTCCCACTATGCCCAAAGGTGGTGTGAAGAAAAAGGATGCAGCCACCAAAGAGCCATGCCATTACTGTAGAACGATGAGCTATTGGAGGTGCAACTACAAAGCCTACCTGGAGATCGTCAAAGATAGGAAGGAAAAGGAGAAGCTCGCGAGCACTTCTATTTCCATTCCTGGTATGTTTATAATTGAGATTAATGCTGCATTTAAAAATATGATATGGGTATTGGATACTAGATGTGGATCTTATTTATACAATAATTTGTAAGGACTAGAAGGCTTGAGAAGAGCCATGCGAACCTATGTGCTACAAATGGAGTAAAGGTTACTGCACTTACTATGGGAAATTATCAACTACACTTGCCTTCTGGATTAGTCTTAGAACTTATAAACTGGTTTTATGTATATATTTTACTTAAGAACATTATCTCAGTCACCTGTTTGGACATGAATGGTTTTCATGTAATATTCAAGGATAAAAGTTGTTCTTTTTCATTTAATGGTGTCCAATATAGAACTGCGACTTTAATAAATGGATTTTATATTCTAGACATGAATGATCCAACATAAACAACAAGAAACAAAGATAAGATAACTCAGTGTTATATTATGACATTGTCGTTTAGGCCATATAAATGAGAATCGCATTTTTAAGTTGCACAAGTTTGTTGACTTAGGGTCATTTGATTACGAATCATATGGCACATGCGAATCTTATTTACTTGAAAAAATGGCTAAAACTCCCTTTTCTGAAAAAAACGAAAGGGCCAAAGAGTTATTAGAACTTATACATACTGATGTATATGGTCCAATGTCAATACAAGCAAGAGGAGGTTATCAATATTTCATTACCTTGTTCATGAATGGGTATTTGTATTTAATAAAATACAAATCAAAAGCCTTTGACAAGTTCAAGGACTTCACGAATGAAGTAGAGAAATAACTTGGTAAAAGTATTAAAACTCTAAGATCTGATCGAGGAGATGAATACTTAAACTAAGAGATTTAAAGTTATCTAAGAGATAATAAGATATTATCTCAATGGACTCCACATATACACCTCAATATAATGGTGTATCTGAGAGAAGGAATCAAACTATGGTAGACATGGTACGGATCACGATTGTTTTTGCAGATTTACCAAAATCATTTTAAGGATATGTACTGGAGAGTGTTTCGTCAAAAACAGTTGATATTACCCTAGTTGAGTTTTCTTTAGTAGGAGGCCAAAGTTATCTCACATGAGAATATGGAGTTGCCCTGCTTTTATTAAAAGGCCACAGTCAGGCAAACTTAAAAGTAAGTCTGATAAATGTTTGTTTGTTAAATATTTGAAAGAGTCATTCGGATATTACTTCTATCTCCTTTCCGAAAACAAAGTGTGTGTTTTGGAGCATGCTATTTTCTTAAAGAAGGAGCACATGCTTAAAAGGAACAGTGGGAGTAAAATTGAATTTAGTGAAGTTTAAGAAGAACAAACAAACATAGATCAACTGTCTGAACACACATCTATTGAGAGAATAGATGAACCTTCGACTACACAAGAATCTTGTAGGTTAAGTAGGATACGTGTGGTACCTGAGAGATATAGATTTCTCATAAGTGACCATAGTGACGTATTGCTCATAGATGAAGATGAGCCTACTATTTACAAGGATGTTCTAAATAGTTTAGAATCTGACAAATAGCTTGAGGCCATGAAGTCAGAAATAGATTCTATGTATGACAACTAAACATGGATATTGGTTGATCTACATAAAAGAATCAAACCTATTGAGTCCAAAAGGGTTTTCGAAAAGAAAACCAACATGGATGGTTGAAGGTTTAAAGCGGAAAAATCAAAGTACACAGCCGAAGCAAAAACTGAAAAAATGAAGAACAAAAAACTCCCAAACCACAGTCGGCGCCGGTTCCGGCGGCCTCAGCGGTGTCGGTCACAGCCTGGGGAGACTTCGAGGGAAAAATTTTTTTTACCACTTTTTCTCGTTCTCAGAATTGGCTGGACCGGATGTGTGAAACTGGGGTAGGTACACTGGTGGAAATCTCTGGTGCGATTCCTGTAAACCTCCTACTCCATCTGTGCATGTATATGAACTCCAACTTTTCGATCTTCCAGTATATGGCCTGCCTAATCCCGTTTGGTGAACAACTCACAGACTAAGGATTTTTCTTAGAGAGAGAGAGAGAAGGCGTCTGGTTCTT
Organism: Voacanga thouarsii; assembly: GCA_026120185.1. Lineage (NCBI taxonomy): Eukaryota > Viridiplantae > Streptophyta > Magnoliopsida > Gentianales > Apocynaceae > Voacanga > Voacanga thouarsii. Next base: position 138,313 of record JANUWF010000901.1, read on the forward strand.
TTTTTTCCTCACGCCAGAAGCATGAAAAAACTAACGTTGTTTTCTTAACCCTAAGAAGAGTAAAAACCTCTTCATTTTTATCCTCCTATTTAACTTAAATAAAACCCTAGGTTAAACTGGACTGACCTATTGGACTTTTAGTTTAGCCTTTTTGGTCTAAATTAATTATGCTAATTAGAACCAAATAAATGGCCCAATAAATAAATAATTTTCCAGTCCAAATAAATTAGTCCAATTAACAAGCCCATATTAGTTTAGTCCCAAGTCAATATTTAATTATTTAAACTGGGCCAAAGCCTTGAACAATTAATTAACCCACCAAACTAATTTAATTAATTCTTTTTCTCCATGGACCTTTATTTTATTCTAGCCTAATAATTAAATCAGACTACTTAAATAAAATAAATTCTATTTAATTTAATTTAAAACTAATTCCTTAGCTTGTATATAATTAGGACTCACGGTCTATACTGGGGACCAAAAGACACATCGCTTTGGCTACTAAAATGACCAAAATACCCTTGCTATATAAATAGCTGTATTTTACATTTTAAATATTTTCTAATATCACCATAAGGAAATATTGACCCCAAGGACAATGTTGTGTTAGCAAAGTTTTCAACCTATAGCTGTAATGACTAAAATACCCCTTTATACATCGTCGTATATTTAAAGAGGAAGAAATGTACTAAAACCTCTCTAAATGATATCTACCATCCTTAGGCTTCTAGTCAATTGATTCACGACTTCCTGGATTATTTTTGCTTTCCATGGGAGCTACCCTAAAGCAAACATCCAAGTCATGTTTCCCAGCGCCCTAGATATTTAGATCATTCAGACAACCACAAGGGGTGATATGGTATAGAAACTATGTTGTACAAGTTTATCTTAACTAACTAGTCACACATACCCAACATGTAAGTATATTGGTCCTACGATAGAACCTCAACTATAGCGCAAATCAAAGTATATGCTTCCAGCTTCGTCAGACCACCGATTCATACTCAAGTCGTAGAGTACTAGTCCACGCTATAGCAGTAGTAGTTTAGGTTTCTACCATATAGTACTTTTAGAAACCACTACTATAGGTCCTGTTCTACGTATTCGAAATACACTTATGTCATGAAGTGAGTGGACTACTCACTAGCTAAAGGTAAGCCATTCTTCATTTGGAATTTACAACATAATAACCTAGACATGATGAGATTTTCATTCTCATCAATCGGTTAAGAACAAATGTTTATGTGTTAAGTAACCCGTGATCTATACCTTACTATGAAAGACCACCATTCATATGGACCATTTACTTAAACACAATGGGTCTTTTCCAAATGAAATTATGCATAAATAAAATGTAAATTTACAAATAATTTATGAAAATAAATTCTTTTATTAAAGCATTCGATATTTACATCAGAAACCTAGTCTAAGAGGGCATATTTCCCAACAATGGTAACTTAGTTACCTATAAAGTACGACTGGTTGCCAAAAGTTATCGTTAACAGCATTGTATTGATTTTGATGAAACTTTCTCACCAGTTGCCATGCTGAAATCTATAAGCATACTCCAAACACTTGCTGCCTATTATGAATATGAGGTCTGGCAAATGGATGTGAAAACAGCTTTCCTAAATGGAAACTTGATCGAGGAAGTGTATACGACATAACTTGAGGGTTTCACATCCAATGATCCCACAAAAGTGTGCAAGTTGCAAAGGTCTATTTATGGGCTTAAGCAAGCTTCTAGGAGTTGGAACATTCATTTTGATAAAATAATTAAAGAATTTAGTTTCATTCAAAATGTGAATGAACCTTGTGTATACAAAAAGGTTAGTGAGAGTGCGATTATTTTCCTATTACTTTATGTAGATGACATATTGTTAACAGAAAATGTTGCCTCTACTCTTCAATACGTTAAAAGGTTATACTGATACCAGTTTTCAATTTGATAATAATGACTATGAGTCACAATCAGGCTACATGTTCAATTTGAGCACTATAACTTGATTTATGAAATCATTGATAGGAAAGATGTAAAAGCTAGAGAGAGTTCCCACAGATAAGAACATAGCAGACTCACTCACTAAGGCGCTGCCCAAGAAGAAATATGATAAATATGTTAAGTCATTTGGTATTTGATATATGAATGATTTGTTCTAGTATAAGTGGGAGTTTGTTAGTGTAATGCTCTAGAGGCAATTACTTATATGCTGTATATTGTACATTTATCTTTCAGTTTGTTTCATTTATATTTTTTTGGTGAATATTACTGTTAGATAAAGTCCCAAGTATGACACTGTGTTAAGAAAATCGTGATAGAGATCATTATGTGAGGTTTCTACAATATTGGATAGTATTTGAACTTAAATTATCCCTAGTCATAGTATTAATGAGATAGGACATCATTAATGTGTTAAGACTAACATGTATTATATTTCCTGATTTGATCCGGTGACGGTTCTCATATCCGTGAGTATTGTGATCTTAAAGTTAACACGTGGATGCTTGTTACTTGAACAAGTACATTGGATGACCTAGTTATAGGATAATCACATGGATAAGTGCAAGTGATAGAATCCCATTATAGTAATTGTGCAAGTATCCTTAGGTTTGAGATCTTTAAGGTACTTTGTTTGTTAAGCGTTGTACTTTAATTCTAATATCTGGAGTCCCTACAAGACTACCTACGTGATGGATATTGGGTGTAACTTGAAGTAAACGAAAGTAGTTGAGAGGAACAATAAAGGATTCACCACTCCTAATGGTAGGAGCAAATATCTCAAGGCCATTTGTAGGAATTATTACTCAAGAAGTCCTTAGCCAAGGTGACTGTATGTTGGTAATAATTCAAATTGATACACATGATGAGTAATTAATTATGAGAACAAGTATTAAAATATTCGGGCAAGAATTAATTAGTATTTTGGAGGGAGTTGACACTAATTCCATACCCTAAATTGAATGAGATATTGTATAGTGAAAGGAGTTTATTACACTCATGTTTTGCTAGTGAAAGGTATATATCAAGCCACTTGACTTTTTGGACTTTTAGGTGGTCATGATGTATTGCTAGATTTTGCTCATAATATGCTAAATATGAATTTATTAATAACAAAATTAATAAATTTAATTCTAATTAGAATTAATAATTTAATTCTTATTATTAATGATTATTAATTCTATAGCGAATAGAACTAATTCATATTTTGCTACCAATTGACTAGAAAACCTAATAGGTTACACACAATAAAGGAATTTGTACTCAAAATATTATATGATAATATTATAGGATCAATGGAGAGGAGAAATAATATTATGGGCTAATTATAAAACAGTTATAATTGTTGGGGTCTAAATTGCAATTGCTAAAGCCTTGTGGTTGAATTATAAACCTGTTACAATTCAAGAAACATGTTATAGTTTAAGGGGCCAAATTGCAATTTCCAAGATTTCAAAGCCCAGAATTGAAATGTCCTTATTATTGTTTCCTAAAGGTTTATGAAAGCATACGAAAAGGTTTTAGTGATCCTTTGAGGCGGTGAAAGGCATATATAAGGATATATATTGTGCGTTGCGGGTGGTGTAGGTTTTTAGAAAGTTTTATAAAAAATTCTTCAGAAGACTTTTTCACAAATTTTCTCCAGAACAAATTAATTCTATAGCTTCCAAAACAAATCTACTAGCATACGTTTTTGGTGCCTATATTGAGTACAATTCCTTGTGTGGATTACTGTTAGAGAATTCCTATTTTTGGAATTCGGTGGCCCGGTTTGATCAACTTATGAAAGGCTCCTACAGAAGAAAATTTTTTAAAAGCAGTGATTTAGAGGTAACGAAATTTTCTTCCCTCTCTTAACCTATTTAATTACGTACGAGTGATCCTACTATGTTAGATTTCATTATATTTTTTCGCTGCTTATAAATTAGTTTGCATGATAGAAATCCTACACTAGAGAAAGCCAGTTTTAGGAAGAACTTAAGGAAAAGGGATGCTTCCAATTTTAGTTAAGGCAAGCAACCTTTCTTATGGTACACGAAATGCATAACACTCAGGAGTGTTTTGGTGTTCTCTCTTCTAGCCTACCCAAAACTGAAGTACACACAACATCAAAAAGGAACTCTTGGCCTTTTTCATTCAAGCAAGTAACAAGCACTCCTAAACTCATTTTGGTCTCTCTTCCTTCATTGCTTAAAACCCCCAACCGGATTACACTGTCTCCCTTTCACTCTCGGTTCCATTCTCACTTTTCTTTCCCGTCTCTACTAAACAACACCCCCCCCTACAAGCCTTCAACCTCGTTAAATCCCAACAAAATCAAAGGACTCACTCACTAAAAACATCATTAACTCTCGACCCTCTCTTCTCTAAACAAAACTAGAAGCATCAAAAGCATCCACAAAGCTCTTGGCATCCTTATTCTATATACATGAACACCTTGCCCGATCACTCACCCTCGTCTACTCACGAGAGAAGAATACACACTCTCCTTCCTCTTAAGATCAACAATTTTCTTTCTTTTCAGCATCACCATTCTTCAGCATGGTAAGTCCTATGATTTTTATCTAGTTCTCTCATAGACAAAGTGGTTATCCCTCTTCTCTTGGGAAATTAAAGCACCAGGCATCACGACCTTTATTTTCCTGGAATCAAGCAAGCTTTGCAGTGCATGTAAAACTCGATACCTTTTTTTTTTTTAGTCCCTTGGTTGTATAGATAGCATAGTGTTCTCGATTCTTTGTGGCTATTATAAACGTGGATGCAATTTAGGGTACGGTATGGATGTGTTGATCTGTTATGGTCACAATCGATGGATCTATTTCATGTTGATAGAATCTTACCTTGTTTTAGCACTATACATTATGTTAAAGATACTTGCGTAAGGCCGATTTGATTAGTCTTGTAATACTAGTTTGGTCAATGATATCATTGGGATTGTCTTTACTTGTGCACTTGGGTGATCTAGCGTAATAGTGATATTAAGAAACCTATTTCCTTGATGTATATTTACTATTTGTGATTTGTATTAATGCTTGAGATCTGAATTTTCATTGTGAGATTTATGGTTTATGAGTGCAATATTGGTCATGTGTTGACAAGCTATAGAGATTGGGGACCGTAGCATGGAAGTATGTCTTATATGGGAGGAGTAATGTGATTTAGGATATTATGTTCGATGATGATTATTACTATTTGAGTAATTAGTAGTTGATAGGACCTATATATATATATATATATATATATATATCTAGTTATTTGAGTATATTTTGTGATATTTTTAATGCAATAACTAGTCATATTCCTTTCTATTTGATATTTCACTTATAAAAATATTTTTCTGTGATTTTATGCACAAATAGATAAATTTGGAGGAAAATTGGAAAAGTTAGAGTGAAGACCCAACACCAGGCCTAGAAGATTGACTTGGCACTAGGCCAAGTCTAGAGACAGAACAAAACACAACAAAAAAAGCACAACTAGAGAAAGCAAAAACCGAAATAACAAAAAGAAAAGGATACAACAATTGAAAGCCTGGGGAGGTTGAAAGGAATTTGTGGGAGGTTCAAAGAAGTGAAGCTGCAACTTGGCTAGCCACGGCTCAACAAGAAGACAAAAAGGAAAAACAAATAAAATTGGCTTCCTGGACAATGAACAAAATGCAAACAAGAAAAAGGGAAAAGGATAAGAAAACATCCTTGGGACGATGCAAGAAAGGAGAATGGCTTGTGGCGGCTTAGCTAAAGGTGCGGCTCGACAAGAAGAAGAACAAGTCCATTGGCTCGGTCTTCGGCGAATCGGCTTGGGTGGCTCGCTGCGAGGCTCAAACGGCTTTAGGGAGGACTTAACTCGGCTCCAAGTGCAATCTTCTTCATTTTTTAGTGGCTTTGACAAAGAGAAAATAGGCTTTAATAGGAATAAGGACTTCAGTGCAAAATGACAAACATAGTGCCCAATTCCTTGTGATTAAGTCGGTGGACTTCTTTATTTTTATTTAGAAATCTATTAGGAAATTAATCCTTCTTGGTGTAGGATTTTTAGAAAGTTCTTGTGCCTATAAATTGGCCATTCACGTATGTAATCAAAGTGTGCACATATGGAGAGTTAGACAAATATTTTAGAGTGCATCGCTAATAATATTTTCTCTAGAGAAATTACTCAAGGAGCACTGAATTTGGAAGAGTTTTTATTGGAAATTGAAGGACTTATCTATGAGCATTTATCTTTTTCCTTTGTTTTCTTTTTCTTGAACAATGATGCGCTTAATGTTTTGATTGTAATTAGATGTTATTTTGGAGATTATGATTTTGAGTTAATTGGGATCTTTGATCAATCTATTGTTATCCTTGGTATTTGATTACTTGTTATAATTGGTTATTGATACATTTTCTTCTAATGGTCTTGAGAAATGGTGTTAGAAGTTTATTGCATTGATTTGATATTTTTTAGGTCTTAATGGACTTAGAAAACAAAGTTAAGATTAAAGAACTAAAGTAATCAAAGATTGGTTGATTTCACCTAGAGCATATGGTTATTAACTGATTTCGTGTTTATCATCACATAGAGTATATGAGTAATTATTGAAGGAAGCATTTAATGCATCTTTTGGCTCTTTTAGGATGATTGAGAAATCTACTAAATTAATCAAGAGATAATGGTTCCATGGATTGGGAAAGAAGTGGAGTCTATATAAGCGAGTTCATGACTTGGGAAACAATTGAATTTTACTTAAGTTCTTTCATGATGCCAAGATGACAATTGATTATGATAATTGTTATGTGATTTAATATTATATTTTCAATATAATTATCTAGTTACATGAAATTGCATTTTTAAATATGTATATTTTACTTATTTTTCCTTTTCATTATTTTATCACTTTATTGAGTCGGTTAAATAATGAATAAAAAGTGATTAGTATGTACTTATTCCCTTGAGGATCGATACTCGTTAATTCCCTATACTATGCTTGCGATGAGTATACTTGCTCGTATGTGTAATTTGAAATTAATATTTTAATTAAAACTTGGCTAGGGATGGATTTAAATTTAATGATTTTTATACACCCAAAATTTATGCATCAAGTTTTTGGCACTGTTGTCGAGGAACAATATAATGAAAGCTTAGATTTTATTGATTTAGCTATGTAAATATGTAAATATGTAGATACATGTTAGTAATTACTAACTTGTTTTTGTATGTTTTGTATATCTTGTATATTTAGCTATTTAATTTTACTAACTCAATGTTAATGTGAAATACGTGTATTAATTGTATTCAACTATTTGATGATTTTTACATCAATAATTTTGAGTGAATACTAACTTTTTTTACTTTCAAGTTTAGACTTTCGCTTATGTTACACCGGACTAGCATGATATTTTGGATGAATTGAATTTATTTTTGTTTTTAATTTTAGTCTTATTTGTAATTTATGCATTCTTATTTTACATACACTGTGTTTATGCATTCATTTAGGATAGCTTTTATTTATTTTTATATATATAAAAAGAAGAAAACGAAAAGAAAAACAAAACCAGTTTTTAATCGAGAAAAAAGGGACAGCTTTGACTGAAGCCATTACCCACCCTACTTTTCCTTTTCTTCACCTTTTTTTCCATTTTCTTTTACTTTTCCCTTTTTCTTCTTTTCCTTATTCTCCCTAGATTCCTATTAGGTCCTTTTCTTCTTTTTATTCCTTTGTCTTTTGCTTTTCTTGTTGTGGTCCCGTGTTGCACCGACCCCCCATTCCTCTCTTTGTGTTTTGTTTTATTTCTTTCTTTCTTCTTTTGTCTTGTTTCTTCTATTTCTCTTTCTTCTTTAATTTTCCTTTCCCTATTCCTCCAAAATACTACTTTCATTTCTCTATTCTTCACTATTTCCTTTCTTTATCTTTCTTCTTTGGTGAATGCTCTGATTCTTCTACTAATTATCCCCTGAGAATTCAAATCTTTTTAGAACTCACAAGTTAGGGAACAAATTGGTGCAAAACTCTCTTTATATTAAGGTAGATTTTATCCTCTTGAATTTTTTGGCATTTTTTATACTTATTTTTGAGGAAAAATTTACTGAACTTGGAAATATATTTGTTGACTTTTTTTGGTGGTAGAGAAAATGCATAGAATGGGTTGTTAGTTTTGTGATTCCTTTTAAAGTAATCTATGAATTTTTCTGAAATTTTTACAAATATAGTAATTTTGGATAATTGGTGAGAATTCTTGTGATAGTTTTCTATGTTGATTGAAGTTGGTGGAATTGTAGTTTGACATTGTGCTTTTGCTATTTGAGTTGGACATTGTCAATGGTATTTTGAGCATTTTTTTTCTTGAAAATCAAAAGTTTGGAAAAAGTTTTTACTGAAAAGAGAACCATTTGTAAAATGTGTTTGGTTGAGTCAAAATGGTTAAAATAAAATAATTTTTCAAACTTCACAAACGAACTAAACCATCCTTAAATTTTGACCCATCTTTAGAGCTACATTCTTTTCATCCAAAGAATTTCAATGATAAAAAATGTGAGGAATGGTATGATGCTAGGGCCTCGAATAGGATCATTGTTGAAAAACAATCAAACCTTATCTTGATCAATCTTTGAATATTACTGAGATGTTTGGAAGGATTGGTTGGGGTCTAATTTTAGGTTTGAGAGGTGGCTTTTGTCCTACCCTTGTAAAGTAATTTTATATAAACATGAAAAATAAAAGGCACAGACATTTGAAACAAATTGAAATATTTGTGAAAGGAACCTCTATAATTTTGACTAGGGCTCAATTAGCTACCTTTTTAGGAGTGGGTGATAGTAGCCCTTGGATAGAAATTGACCATCATAATAAAATGATCTCTTCTGAACCAACTTGGAATTTTAATGTTGCTTATCAACAGTTGGGTTTGGAACCAAAAACTTCTACACATGGTTCTTCCTTTCTCCCTAGTAATGATCTTGCCCCTCAATGGAAGGTTATTTTGTATATCTTGCGTTTCAATATTTGCCATCGATTGTGTAGTTTGAATAAAGTTAGAATCATTGATGTTTATATACTCTCTAACATGTTTTGTGGAGAACCCATTCCCCTTGCCCTTTTGTACATTGATGTTTATATACTCTCTAACATGTTTTGTGGAAAACCCATTCCTCTTGCCCCTTTGTTACTAACTTCTATGTGAGAAGTGGTGGCTTTTGGCCTTGCTACCAAAATATTTGTTCTTCCTTTGATGATTTTACAGGTTTTGCATGCTTTTGATATTTCTATGAAGAATGCACTTGTGGAACCTACTACCTCACGTAATGTAGTCACTGAACAAGTCTTGACTCATTGTGGTTATAAGTTTAATGCTACAACATCTACATGGTTAAGGCCAAGGGAGGTTACCTAAACTTGCATTCTTGATCTTCTAGTTGAGCAAGAAGAGGAACCTTCCCAACCACAAAGGTATTTTGGGTGATCATAAAGTGTCAGTGATAACATTCTAGCCAACATTCATACCTCTCTAGAGCATTTGAGGGATGAAATGGCTGGACTGAGGGTAGACATAGCTGATATGAGGGTGATGCATGATCAAATGTTTGATAGGATTAAGCATACTCAACAACGTCACGATAATATTTTGTGTAATCTAAGGCTCAATCAAGATATTCAATGGAATTATTGGTGACATTATTGGGAGAAACAAGAAGAATCTCGTGGTCCATTTTGAGGTCATGGTGGTCCATTTGGTAGTCTTTTTGGGGGGCAATTTGGAGGCCCGTCTAGAGGCTCTACTTCAAGGGGCTCTTAAATGCTTTGACTTTTTCTTTTTCTTTTTCTTTAATTTTTAGTGTGCTTTTTTAGTTTGTTTTCTTTCAATTCCTTTTTATACTTTTACTTGGTGTGTTTGTTTTTCTTTTTGTAGGTTTCTTAACTTCTATGTTGATGACACTACTTCTTTCGACTTCTTGAAGGCGAACTTCTTTTTTCATGGAGCTAATCTGCCTTGGGGAGTATTATTTTCTTTTCTCTCTTTATATTGTTGGTCCTTTGGTTATGCTTTCTTGTACTATTTTAGGCCATTGAGGACGATGTCTAATCTAAGCGCGGGGGAGGAATTTAATATTTTCTCAAGTGCATCTTTTTGAGATTCAATGGATTTTCAATAACTACGATAAGGTTATGATTTTCTCTTCCATTTTAGATATGATTTGTCATTCAAATTGGTTGCATTTTATTAAGTAAAATTGTATATTAAGTTGAATATGTTAAGTCTTGTCAATTTAAGTAAATCTTGGTTATGCTTTGGTATTTGAATTTTATTCTACTCTTCTTGTTTGGATATGGATGATGTGATGAAATATGGGAAGAGTCGTTGTTTAATTCTTGATTCATGGTTTTCTAAATTTGTTTAACCTTAGGTTGTGAATATGGATCGTGAGGATTGAAAAGAAAGAGTGGAATTTTCTTTTGGTGAGTTGAAAAAAATGAGTGGAAAGATTTATCTATTTCATTGAAAGAAAATGCTAGCTTATCTCACTTGGACACAATGCTTAAGGGGGCCAATATAGTTAGTGGAAAGAAAAAAAAAATAAAATAAAGAACTCCACTCTCTTGAGGTCAATGCTCGAAAAGCAAAGAAAAAAAATGACTATAAGGGGGCTAATATGGTTAGTGAAGAGGAATCCACTTTCTTGAGACTATTAATTCCCTAATTCATTAAAAAAAAAAAAGAGTGTTGAAAAAAACACTGAAAAAAAAACTTCATGGTCCTTATTTTGCTACGTAAGGTTGTGCAAATTTGATTCTATGAGTTTTGAATTGGTTGAACAACTTAACTTGTATGATTAGTGTTATTTATGTCTTGATTCAAAAGGTGACATAATTTTCTTAGACTAAATTATAAACATGTTTAACTTAATTTTGAGAGTCTTGATATATATAATTTAATGCATGAGTTTAAAAAGATTTTTAAAGGGTTGAATGAACGACAAATTTATATCTAATGTTGGAAAAGAAATTATGACTTTGTTATGGATGAATATGTTGGATTGTATGCCCTCTTAGACTAGTTTCTGATGTAAAATCGAATATTTTAATAAAAGAATTTATTTTCAGAAATTGTTTGTGAATTCACTTTTTGTTTATGCACGATTTTTGTTTGGAACAGACCCATTGTGTTTAAATAAGTGATCCATGTGAATGGTTGTCTTTCACAGTAAGGTATGGATCACGGGTTTTTTAACATATAAACATTTGTTCTTAACCTATTGATGAGACTGGGAACCTCACCATGCTTAGGTTATTATGTTATAAATTCCAAATGGGGAGTGGCTTACCTTTAGCCAGTGAGTAGTCCACTCACTTCATGACATAAGCGTATTTCGAATACGTAGGACAGGACCTGTAGTAGTGATTTCTAAAAGTACTATATGATAGAAACCTAGACTACTACCGCTACAACATGGACTAGTACTCTACGACTTGATCATGAGTTGGTGGTCTGACGAAGCTGGAAGCATATGCTTTGATATGCTATAGTTGAGGTTCTATAGTAGAACCAATATACTTGTGTATTGGGTATATGTAACTAGTTAGTTAAGACAGACTTGTACAAGATAATTTCTGCACTATATCTCCCCTTGTGGTTGTCCGAATGGTCTAAAATGTCCAGGGCCCTGGGAAACATAACTTGAATGTTTGCTTTAGGGTAGCTCCCTTGGAAAGCGGAAACATTCCAGGAAGTCGTGGATAATTGGACTAGAAGCCTAAGGATGGTAGATGTCATTTAGAGGGGTGTTAGTACACTTCTTCCACGCTAAATGTACGGCAATGTATAGAGGGGTATTTTAGTCATTTCACCTGTAGGTCGGAGACTTTGCTAATGCAGCATTGTCCTTGGGGTCAATATTTCCTTATGGTGATATTAGGAAATATTTAAAATGCAAAATACAGCTATTTATATAGTAGGGGTATTTTGGTCATTTTAGCAGCCAAGGCGATGTGTCTTTTTGGTCCTCGGAATAGCCCATAAGTCCTAACTAATTTTGGGTTGAGGAATTGGTCTCAGTTCAAGAGGATTTTATTTTATTTTATTTTATTTGATTTTATTCAGGATGTCTAATTTATTATTAGATTGGAATAAAATAAATAAATAAATAAAATTAGGAGATGAAAGAAATTAATTATCTGGTTTAATTGGTTAATTAATTATTCAGGGCCTAGGTCCAGTATGAATAATTAAGAAATTAACCTGGGCTTAAACTAGGAGAAATAATTAATTTTTAATTATTTATTGGGTTATTTATATAAACCCAAGAAATAAATAAGTAAAGATTAATTATAATGGTTCATTTGGGCTCATTAATTATTTATTAGGTTATTTATATAAGCCCATGAAATAAATAATTAATGTTTATTATTTTGGGCTTTTTGTGTCCAAGAGAAAAAATAAATATTATTTTGGCCCAATAGCTTGGACCGTAGGGTTTTTTTCCAGATACGGCAGATACGGTTAAGAAGAGTTTAGGGTTAAGCCAAACTGATTCTCAGGATAACATCCGAGTGTTTTGAAATATAATATCCTGGGGATATGTTTATCAGAGATTGAGAGACCTAATTTTGGCTGACCAATAAACAAGTCTCTGGAAAAGAAAAACCCTAATCTCCCCTAACTAACAGAGACTCACGTCTCTGTCTCTCTGTCTCTCACGCCTCCCTCTTCTCTGTTTTCTCCTTGGAGCTTTGCTAACCAATAGCAAGAGAACCAAGGAGATTTGAGACCGTTCCTCTTCACTATTGTGTTCACTGACTAGAGGTTGGGCAGAGGAATATTCTGAGAGTTGAAAGGCTTGGCGTTCATGCAAACAAGGCGAAGTAGGAGGCTAGCGGGTTTTCAACCGGAAGCTTCTTCAAGTGGGCAAGGCGAAGCGATTCCCGTTGTTCAATCCACTTCTATCCAACTTAGTAGGCTTAAGGAGCGCAAATGTATAATCTTCACGCTTCCGTGTGGCCTTTAAGGCTTGCGATTTTTTTTCCTCTGTTTTTTTTCCGTTACTGCATGCTTCCCCTGTTTTCCTGTCCCTCAATGTGGTATCAGAGACAATGGTTCTTTGATCAATATAGGGAGCATGGTAGTTAATAAAAATGGAGAAGATAATTATACTTGTGATCTTTCGTTGTTCTGCTATGGGATAGCATCACTGTGAGCTTCACCATTGAAGCATAGGCATCTCTGTTAATTTTTTGGCTTTGAAGTTTTGATCGTGTAAACCCAATTTAAATGGGTATAGGCAGTTGTGTTATTGTTTTGGATGAGTTTTTGTAAGTAAAAATGTCCAAAGAAGCCAAAGAAATAAGCAAAAATTGAAGAAAGGATGTTTTTGCAATTTTCGCGTGAGAGAGAAATAAAAACGAAGAAGAAAACAGTTCCTAAGCCGTGTGAGCCGAGCTGAGCCGCCACCAAAATTGTGAGTGAAACCACGTTGTTCATGCCTTGGAGCCGAGCCGATTTGGAGGAAAATTGAGCCGATTTCGTTGCTGAATTACAATCCAATTTGCGCGGGTCAGGTGCGCGAAACCGGGCGGAGGCGCGGGTCGAGCACTGAGAGGAAGAAGGCGGTTCGGGCGCGGGTTCTCGGGCGAGCGGGCGGCTTGGCGGGTTGAGGCAGCTGATGATCCGGTGCGGATGGTGCATCGCGGCCGCGGTGGACCGCAGGCCATGCAGGCGAGGATCTGGTGCGGCCGGTGTAATGGACCGCCAGCTATTTTGTGCAATTTTTTATATTTTTTTCTTTTTCGTTTTGGGTCCCATACTAGGAGAAGTTAATATTTTGCAATATTTATATTCTTGGAATATATTTGTATGAAAAATATTAGTAAGAGATTTTAAGATTAAACAAGATTATTAATTAATTAATGTGTTTAATTCTATTATTTGGGCACATAGGTTTAAAAATAGAAAAGCATGAAAATATTTACTGTTTTCTGGCATGCTATTTTTTTTTATGTACCTAAGTGTGCCTTTTCTCAAAGACCAAAGTCTTTGGGAACATTTTTTACGAGAAAAACATTTTTCTTCAAAAAATTAAATGGTTATTTTAATTTGTACAAAAATTAATCCTTGAATATTTTCTCAAAGGATTTAATCCTTGACATAGAAAATATATTAGATTTAGATATTTTGTAAATTGAAATGGAGAACCATTTTGTTTTGTTTTGGACTAAAAAAAATGATTTTGTTAAATAAACTTGAGACCAAAGTCTCTAGAAAGTTTTAATTGGAAATTTTTTGAAATCATTAAGTTTTAACTTAAATAAAATTAGTCCATGGCGAAATCTCTCAAAGGATATAAGCTTTGACATAGAGATTTTAATGGACTTGGATATTTTATTTTTGAGTTAAGAAAAACTTAATGGAAATTTCAAAAGGATATTTTTCAGTAAACCTTTATTTTAAAAGACTAAGTGGGAGACGGCTTCCAACGGCCCCACGGCTTCCATCACGGTCCTCATTAGAGATCGTGGGTCCCCTCGCGTCACCCTAGGAGTGAACCCGTATAGGATGGGGATACCACAAGGATCTAGATCTAATGGAAGGATGTAATTAATAACCCGGGGCACGTACTATGATCGGCCAGCCCACGTTGGAGGTTATAGTGCGAGGTATGTCCATAGGAAATGAGAGGAAACAACCATCCCACGATGGAGTTATCCTTTAGATCATTACCTAGAAGGCAAATTAATTTGTGGTGGTTAATACACTCAGTTTAGGGAATTGTTAATCTTCCTAAGAAGCTATGTCAGTTTTTCCTAAGAGCTAAATAATTTTCAGTGCACAAATTTTATCTTGTTTTCACAAACTAAATTCTTTCTTTTATTTTTCAATTTTCAGAATGGTGGGAGGTTCTTTTAGTCCATTGGCCGTTATTCTTAGGGAGAATAAGTTAATGGGTCTAAACTATGTGGACTGGAAAAGGAACCTGGACATAATACTCACAGCCGAAGAGTATAAGTATGTCCTTTGTGAGACCTGCCCTATTATCGGGGAAGGTTCTACTGCCGAAGAGCGAGAGGCTAAGATGGCGTGGAAGAAGGCTGACGAAATGGCACGTTGCTATATGTTAGCCTCCATGTCTAATGTGCTCCAGTCAAAACACGAGCACATGGCTTCTGCATATGACATCAGTCAATCATTGGCTACTATGTTCGCTGACAAGAGCTAGCCCGCAAGGCAGGAGGCTTTTCAAACTATTATAAACACTAAGATGGCTGAGGGAGCATCAGTCCAAGAGCATATGCTCAAGATGATTGCTGCTTTCGAGGAGGCAGAAATCTTAGGGGCTGTTATTGACCCCGAGAGCCAAGTGGACATGGTTCTCGAATCTCTACCGGGCTCCTTCATTTAGTTCGAGTTAAACTATAACATGAACAAATTGAACATGAGTTTAACTGAATTGATGAAGGAGCTTCAGATGGCGGAGAAGGTCATGAAGCCGCAGTCAAAGGCCATGATTGCTAAGGCTTCTTCTTAAAGAACTGGGCCTAAACCTAGAAAGTTTAAGAGGAAGAAAGGGAATGCAGCAGCCCGGCCCAGAACCAGCCCAAGGACAAACCAAAGGGCAAGTGCTTCAAATGTGGGAAGAAGGGACACTGGAAAAAGGAGTGTCCAGATCTTCAAGCCAAGAAAAACCCCACAAGTAATGTTTACTATCTAGAGTCTATATCAATGGTAGGATCAACTTCCACTTGGATTGTTGATTCAGGAGCCACTGATCATATCTGTAACTCCTTGCAGGGGTTTAAAAAGATTAGAAGACTCAAGAAGGGCGAACATGGGCTACGAGTGGGTAATGGAGCACAAGTCTAGGCCCTTGCAGTAGGAGAGCTGGATCTTATTTATGATTGTAATAAGATAGTGGTTTTAAAGGATATCTTATATGTACCTGGTTTTCGTCAGAATTTGATTTTAGTTGCAAAATTTATTAACCAAGGATATTCTGTATCTTTCCATTCTGGTATTTCTATCAGTAGAGATGGATAAATTTTATGTACTGGGCACATGTATGGAAATCTGTTCTTTTTAAACCCTATTAACAATCAATCAAATAACGCTCAGACTGAACCTTTAACTAAGAAGAGAAAGACCAATATCAATGATTAATACCTTTGGCATTTAAGGTTGGGTCATATTAACTCAACCAGGATTCAGAGGCTAATCCATGATGGGCTTTTGGGCTTATTGAGATTGGAAAGTTGGCCTCAGTGTGAATCCTGCCTGATGGGAAAGATGACCAAAAGGTCATTTACACCAAAGGCGAATAGAGCCAAGGAGGTGTTGAGTCTTGTTCACACTGATGTGTGTGGTCCGTTGTCTACACCAGCTAGGGGAGGTTTTGAGTATTTCATAACTTTCACGGATGATTGTACGAGGTATGGTTACATTTACCTGATGAGACGCAAGTCTGACTCTTTTGATAAGTTTAAGGAGTTTAAGGCTGAAGTGGAGCGTTGAACAGGTAAATTAATCAAAACCCTACGATCGGATCGTGGTGGAGAGTACCTCCTAGGTGAATTCAAGGACTACATGGTATACCATAGGATAGTATCTCAGCTCTCTGCGCCGGGAACACCCCAGCAGAACAGAGTAGCTGAGAGAAGGAACAGGACATTGATGGAAATGGTCTGAGGCATGATGTCTCATGCTACTCTTCCAGTGTCTTTTTAGGGATATGCCCTGGAGATAACGGCATATATTCTGAACTTGGTGCCTTCCAAGTCAGTACCTAGGACTCCCTATAAGATGTGGACTGGGCGTAAGCCAAGTCTGAATCATCTCAGGATTTGGGGTTGTCCAACTTATGTACTGATCAAGGAAGATAAGTTGGAACCAAGATCAGAATTATACTATTTTGTTGGGTATCCAAAAGGGACAAAAGGAGGTTACTTTTATCATCCTAAGGAGCAGAAGGTACTAGTCAGTACCAATGCTAGATACTTGGAAGATGATCAAAGTACTTCCACTAAAGGTTCAACAAGGTTGCAACTTGAGGAGAAGTTATTTACAGAATCAACTTCTTCTGACTCGATTGTGGAACAAGAAGAGGCACAGCCTCAAGAGCCTATGCAAGTGGAGCCTCGTCGTAGTGGGAGAGTGTCTAGGGTTCCGGATAGATGGACTGGAGAAGCCTTTGAGCTGGTTTCCGACCATCAGGAACAAGACCCCCACAAGATACGAGGAGGCTATTGCTGATGCCGATGCAAATGCAAATTTGTGGCATGAAGTAATGAAAGCCGAGATTGAGTCTATGTACCTCAATCAGGTTTGGGATCTTGTAGCTTCACCTGAAGGGATAAAACCCATTGGATCTATGTGGGTGTACAAGAGAAAGAGGGGAGCAGATGGGAATATGGAAACCTTCAAAGCTAGGTTTGTGGCAAAATGGTATACTTAGAAAGAGGGAATCGACTATGAGGAAACCTTTTCCCCAGTAGCTATGCTTAAATCCATCCGTATCCTCCTTGCCATCGCATGTCATTATGACTACGAGATATGACAAATGGATGTCAAGACGGCATTCTTAAATGGCCATCTTAGCGAAGATATCTATATGTCACAACCGGAAGGCTTCATTGCTGAAGGCCAGGAATATATGGTTTGCAAGCTTAAGAAGTCCATTTATGGACTTAAGCAGGCATCGAGAGCATGTAACATTCGTTTTGATGAGACTGTAAAGTCTTATGGGTTTATTCAAAAAGAAGATGAACCATGCGTGTACAAGAAACTTGAAGGCATTAATGTAGTTTTTCTTGTCCTGTATGTGGATGATATTCTACTCATTGGAAATGATGTAGGGACATTGTCATCTACTAAGGTTTAGCTGTCTTGTCAATTCAGTATGAAGGACTTGGGAGAAGCCATCTACATTCTCGGGATTAGGCTTCTTAGAAATAGGAAGCAGAGAATGTTAGGGTTATCCCAAGCGACATACATTGACAAGATGCTGGCCAAGTACAGCATGGACTCATACAAGGGAGCTCTAATCCCTTGCAGACATGGGTTATCGTTTTCTTCAAAGGACTGTCCTAAGTATCAAGAAGAAAATGGCAGAATGAGTAGGATTCCCTATGCTTCGGCTGTGGGAAGTCTCATGTACACCATATTGTGTACTAGGCCAGATATCTGCTTTGCCGTGGGCTTAGTTAGCAAATATCAGTCAAACCCAGGAGAGGTTCATTGGCAAGCTGTGAAGCATATTCTCAAGTACCTCAAGGGAACGAGAGATTATATGCTGGTTTACAGGGCTGATAATTTGGTTCCTACAGGATACACAGACTCAGACTTCCAGGCGGATAAGGATGAGAGAAAATCCACTAGTGGATATGTCTTCACCTTGTCTGGAGGAGCAATTTCATGGAGGAGTATCAAGCAATCTTGTATTGCTGACTCAACCATGGAAGCTGAGTATGTGGCAGCTTCAGAGGCATCCAAGGAAGCAGTCTGGCTCTGGAAGTTTCTTTCGGAACTTGGAGTCGTACCACATATGGATTGGCCGATTGTGATGTATTGCGACAACACTGGAGCAGTATCGCAATCTAAGGAACCTCGAAACCACAAGAAGGGGATACACATCTAGAGAAAGCACCACCTGATCCGGGATTTCATCTAGAGACGGGAAGTCGTGGTGGAACATATTGCCTCAGAAAACAATCTAGCAGATCCATTCACCAAGCCTTTGGCTGAGAGAGTCTTCAAGAGACACTTAGACGCCATAGGGGTGGGCACCTATAGACTTACGTAGTCTTAGAGTGCAAGTGGGAGATTGTTGGATTGTATGCCCTCTTAGACTAAGTTTCTGATGTAAAATCGAATATTTTAATAAAAGAATTTATTTTCAGAAATTGTTTGTGAATTTACTTTTTATTTGTGCACGATTTCCATTTGGAACAGACCCATTGTGTTTAAATAAGTGATCCATGTGAATGGTGATCTTTCATAGTAAGGTATGGATCACGGGTTATTTAACACATATACATTTGTTCTTAACCTATTGATGAGACTGGGAACCTCATCATGCTTAGGTTATTATGTTATGAATTCCAAATGGGGAATGACTTACCTTTAGCCAGTGAGTAGTCCACTCACTTAATGACATAAGCGTATTTCGAATACGTAGGACATGACCTGTAATAGTGGTTTTTAAAAGTACTATATGATAGAAACCTAGACTACTACCGCTACAGCGTGGACTAGTACTCTACGACTTAAGTATGAGTTGGTGGTCTGACGAAGCTGGAAGCATATACTTTGATTTGCTATAGTTGAGGTTCTATAGTAGAACTAATATACTTGTTGTGAAACGCCAGTCAAAACCGACTTTAGAGTAAGAGGGTTGGGATGCATATCATGCTTTACTTCATGATTAAATACATTTTCATATGATTTCTATGTGCTTTGGATTTGAGTTTTATTGTTTTGAAGTCTTGTTGGTGAGTATTGTGTGAGAGGGGTAAAATGGTAATTTTTGGCCGAGGTGAAAATAGGGAGATAGATTGTGGATTGAATAGAAAATAATTTTTCTAGTGGAAATAGCAACAAGAGTTGTTGTGGTTTAGTGGTTAGAGCCTTAGAATTAATTCTTGAGGTCTTGGGTTCAAATTCCATCATAGAAGCTTTAGCTAGAATAAATTTTATTTTTGCTTGGGGGGAGTTGGTTTCGGCCTTAAGGGCCTAGATCAAGGTGGTGATAATAACCTAGGAGAGACATGTTAGGAGAATTCTCATTTCACTCCTTTGTTCTTCTCGAAATTCCTAAAGGGAATTCATTCTCCCTTGATCTTTAGTTTTTCTTAATTTTCAACTCCTTAGTTTGATCAAGGTGTTCTATCCTTTTCCTTTCCAGAAAATTCAGTAGAGGACTGAGGTCTTTTAGGATCAAAATGTCCTAGTAAAAGGCTTCTCATGGTCTGGAAAATGTGAATGAATTGTGGGAAATTTCAAGAGGAAAATCCCTCTAGAAAGCTAGCTGAAATTTTACTCTGTAGCTAGTTCACCTTCCTTCTTGGAGTGAACTAAAATTTTCCAGCTTGTGTACCTTCAAAATGTCGAACTTCTTAGTTGAAATTTCCTTCCAAATGCTGCCAGAAAAATGGCCTTAAGATCAGCTTGAAACATGAATTATTTCTGCTATTTTCGGACTGCACAAAAGCTGTGCAAAACCAATGAAAATTCTGGGTAAAATCGCAGCCTTGGAGGCTTAAAACCAAGCTGTTTTCTTCCAGATTTTGTGCAGCACCTTAGCCATGTTTTTCCTCCATGAAGAAGGCTGGAAACCAGCCTTTAATACCCTTGAAACCCCCCTCCCAGATCGCTGCAAATCGGCTGGAAGTGGCAGACGAAATTCTGCCAGAAAAATTCCTGTGCAGCGAAAACGGTTGTGCAGGAATTTTCCAGCTTGCTTTCCATCTCTCCTCCAGCCGAAAATGCCAACCTACTTTAGTAAAACCCCCCCTTAAACCACCATTAACAGAGCTCCATTGTTCCTTTGAGCTTCTGCACGAAATTCCATCAATGGCTGTCCGAAAATCTCTCCAACAAAGCCCTGCAATTTAGCTTGATTACCTTCCAAAATTCCAGCCATCTTAATTAGCAACCTTCCATGATATATTGCTCAATTGGCTAGACTTCTTCTTCATCCTTGTACCCCTTAGTTTTGGCCATCATAAGCCTTGTAGAACCAGCTTTAATTCCTCAGAAAAGCCACACATTCAGTCGGCCATAGGAGACTTCAAAGCTGTCCAGAAAAATCAAGATATCCTAGAATATTTACTTTCCAAATTCTCTTCCTAAAAATATTCTTCAAGGATTGTAACAACTAACCTTTCCTTTCCCTTCCAAATCAGAGAAATCACTCCCTAAACCCTATAGAATTTCGGCAGCCCTAATTCCACAGAAATTCGGCAGCTTCCCCTCCTCTCTCTCTCTCTCGATTTTCTCTAGCTACTAAGAACACACACACTACACCAAGAACACCTACTACCTTCTTACACCTAATACACCTCCAAACCTCTTCAAACCCTCACGAAAATCTCTAGATTTGATCTACTCCTTGCTGTGAATCCATCAACACCCTTATTAACATCAAACTCCACAAATCATCTTGCTACTTTGGATAAAAAACCAGAAAATTTTGTGAAGGACAAGAACATCTTCAAGGTAAACTTATTCTAACAACTTCATCTTCTCAAAACTTGAATAAGCATACTAATGATCTCTTCTTCTTCTTCTTCTCTCTCTCTCATGGCTGGAATTCCCTCCCTTGGCCTAATGGTCTCTTTATCCATGACCATGCTTTCGCCACCTCTCTTGGACAAGGTTAGCCATCTAGGAGTTGAGATCTATTCCAAAATCCTTCAAGACATTCATCAATCAAGTAAGTACCTTCAATCTTCTTTGTAAACTCTAAAATCATGTCTCTAGGATGATGTTGTTAGTAGGTGTATGGTGATAGGATTTGAGTATATATATTTATTGTTGAGATTGAAGCATGAGCAATTGTATGATTGTGAAGGAGATGGGATTTATGCATGAAAGGTTCATCTTGGATGATTGTGTGTTGATTTGAGGGTTGATGCATGTCATAGGTTGTATTTGTGTCAAAGTATGCTAGACATTATGTCACCTTTGGTGAATAGGAGTTATATGCATGATTAGATTATTGAAGCCATGATCATGTTTATGCTAGTAAAGGTTAAATCATGTCTTAATAAATTTGGATCTATGCTTAGATGCAAGATTTGGATGATTTGATGAATCGAAGGATTGTGTATATTAATGATTGTGGCTGGCTATAGAATCTTGATCATGATCTAGTTGTTCCTAAGCTAATTTTAGTTCATGAATAAAATATTCAATAATAATTTTGCTAGTAAATTTCGAAAAACCCTAGGAAGGGTAGATTTGAAATTATTAAATATATAAATGATATTTTAGCCAAATAAATAATGATTTTGCTAGAAAGTAAAATAAATAAATATTATTAAAAATAAAGAAATCAATTTAAGCCTTTATGAAAAAGATTTATGCTTAGTAAAATATTTACTAAATCAAAACCCCTAAGGATTTACTTATTATTTTCCAAGAAAGTCTTATTCAATTTAATCTCAACTAGTTTTAACTATCAATTATTTTCTAACAACTAAACTATCATTAAATCACTATTTTACCTAGTACCACCTATGACTCTTGATCAAATAAACTCTAAATTTTCCTTAACAAGATTTAAACTTTCAACTTATTAGAATTTATTTCCCAAACCATTGATTATTTTAAATAACAAATTAAACTTAGCTTATAAACCTACTTATTTATTATTTTGCCTTAAAGCTTGGGACACTAGGATCATGGTAGTAGTGAAATGAGTTGATTTAAAATTGAGGAAGTGGATTGTAGCTTGAATCTGATTAAGATTTGTATTTACCCATGTGGGGTTAGGTTAGCTGTTCGAGACCTTGTTGTTGTGAGCAAGAATCAGGTAAGCTCCTGCATAAAACCTATCGATGTGAAATGTTTTCCTTATTGCAAGCTAAATATGGAGTGTATGGACACTCGTTTATTTGAAGGAAATTGAGGGTTGAATTTGTTTTTATTTCCAACACTTAAATTATTTAAAAGTTACTGAGCAGATTTTCCAAACATAAAACTCTTTCTAAAACTGATTGTTCTCAAAACTTTGAAAACCCTCAAATTACTATTCTTGTGAAAAGCAATGCTTTGTTCATTTTATCCCAAGTGGGAAACGTCGTTGAGTACTCAGTAAGGGTGGACTGCTAGGACTAGTCTTTGAAGGGTTAGGGTAAGTCTCTCAGCAGGTGGCCACCTCTGAGGGGTGAGTCCTTCCCGGATAAGATGTTAGTCCAGTGAGTCGTGCCGGTCCGAGCTAGCAGTTTGTTTTCAGTCAAGTGACTGTGTTTTGCCGGAATGGACACTTGGTTGTTGTTTGGGTATAGAGAAGGAGGAGTACCTTGCCCAGTAGGCCGATCACCTACTTTTGTCAGTCTGCACAAAGTGTCGGCATTCTGACCGGTTATGGGGCTCAACGTGTGGTAACCCATATCCTTTTCTTTCGAGTGGTTGATTTCATTACTTATGTGTGGCTAGATAAGCCAAAACGCCATTCTTGCTTTTGACTAATGTTTATTGCTTGCCAATGTTTCTCATATTAAAGTTTCACACTCTGCATCCATGAACTGATTTCACTAAACACCCAAAGCACACACGGACTTACTGAGATTTCCGTCTCATCACCTTTCTCTCATGATTTCAGGATGATCCTGCTGTGGAGTTGAGTGGCTAGTAATATCAGCTTGGGAAGAGAATGTGTCTTTTTATTTTTATGTATTGCTTTGGGGAGGCGAGAGTGGATAATTTTATTTATGGTTTTTGTTTTGGAATTCATGGATTTATTCTTGAAGTTTTCTTTGGGTTGTAATAACTTTTTAAGTTAAATATTATTTTTATTCCGCAATTTATTTGTGTGACCTAGTTATAAAGACCCCTTGTCCTTTGGACGGGGCGACATCCCCGGCCCTAGCGGGCCTAGGCTTCGGGGTGTTACACTTGTGTATTGGGTATATGTAACTAGTTAGTTAAGACAGACTTGTACAAGATAGTTTCTGCACTATATCTCCCCTTGTGGTTGTCCGAATAGTCTAAAATGTCCAGGGCCCTGGGAAAAATGACTTGGATATTTGCTTTAGGGTAGCTCCCTTGGAAAGCGGAAACATTCCAGGAAGTCGTGGATAATTGGACTAGAAGCCTAAGGATGGTAGATGTCATTTAGAGGGGTGTTAGTACACTTCTTCCACGCTAAATGTACGGCGATGTGTAGAGGGGTATTTTAGTCATTTCACCTGTAGGTCGGAGACTTTGCTAATGCAGCATTGTCCTTGGGGTCAATATTTTCCTATGGTGATATTAGGAAATATTTAAAATGCAAAATACAGCTATTTATATAGAAGGGGTATTTTGGTCATTTTAGCAGCCAAGGTGATGTGTCTTTTTGGTCCTCGGAATAGCCCATAAGTCCTAACTAATTTTGGGTTGAGGAATTGGTCTCAGTTCAAGAGGATTTTATTTTATTTTATTTTATTTTATTTTATTCAGGATGTCTAATTTATTATTAGACTGGAATAAAATAAATAAATAAATAAAATTAGGAGATGAGAGAAATTAATTATCTGGTTTAATTGCTTAATTAATTATTCAGGACCTAGGTCCAGTATGAATAATTAAGAAATTAACCTGGGCTTAAATTACGAGAAATAATTAATTTTTAATTATTTATTGGGTTATTTATATAAGCCCAAGAAATAAATAATTAAAGATTAATTATTATGGTTCATTTGGGCTCATTAATTATTTATTGGGTTATTTATATAAGCCTAGGAAATAAATAATTAATGTTTATTATTTTGGGCTTTTTGTGTCCAAGAGAAATAATAAATATTATTTTGGCCCAATAGCTTGGACTGTAGGGTTTTTTCTAGATATGGTTAAGAAGAGTTTAGGATTAAGCCAAACTAATTCTCAGGATAACATCCGGGTGTTTTGAAATATAATATCCCGGGGATATGTTTATCAGAGATTGAGAGACCTAATTTTGGTTGACCAATAAACAAGTCTCTGGAAAAGAAAAACCCTAATCTCCCCTAACTAATAGAGACTCACGTTTCTGTCTCTCTGTTTCTCACGCCTCCCTTTTCTCTGTTTTCTCCTTGGAGCTTTGCTAACCAATAGCAAGAGAACCAAGGAGATTTGAGACCGTTCCTCTTCACTGTTGTGTTCACCGACTAGAGGTTGGGCAGAGGAATATTCTAAGAGCTGAAAGGCTTGGCGTTCATGCAAACAAGGCGAAGTAGGAGGCTAGTGGGTTTTCAACCGGAAGCTTCTTCAAGTGGACAAGGCGAAGCGATTCCCAGCGTTCAATCCACTTCTACCCAACCTAGTAGGCTTAAGGAGCGCAAAGGTATAATCTTCACGCTTCCGTGTGGCCTTTAAGGCTTGTGGTTTTTTTTCCTCTGTTTATTTTCCGTCACTGCATGCTTCCCTTGTTTTCCCGTCCCTCAGAATATTTGTACTTTTCTTAGGGACAAATAAAGATTCAAGCGTGGGAGAATGTGAAAGGGCCTTAATATATATTTCCCTAGTTATTTGAGTATATTTTGTGATACTATTTGATATGATCTTGGGGGTGATTTTCTATTAAATTTTGTGACTAGATTTAGGGCAAAATACATGACCCAATTAAGAACTCAAAATAGTGAGTTTGGTGAAGAAATGACACACCCAATTCAAATATTAGGATCCTAAGCTAAAATAAAGAACTTAGAACTCTAGAAATGAGAATCGAGTCTACTAATTTCTACCTAAGAACCCTCAACCCAATTAAAGAGCTAATAACACTTGGAGAAGATGAACTAGGCAACCAAAGATAGCCTCTACTCTAGACCCTTAGATTAACAAGAACTTAAGATTCTATTTAGATAGGTTAGTTTGATCTATCTTTAAGAGTTTATAGACTAAAATTAAAGGCAAGGAATGGAATCATAAGATTGGTCTTGGCCTTTATGGAAGAATCCTCAAAGAACTCTTTCAAGTGTGTCTTTTGATTTCAATAATAATATCTAAGTTATATTTGAAATGCTATAATGCCATATATATAGGAATCTAAACCTAACTAAAGTGAAATGAAATCTCAGCCATTCAAGCCTTTAAATGGTCCAAAATCTTCCCGTTATATAATAAAAGTTGTGGGAATTAAATTAGAAACTAAAATAAAATAAAACAAGAAAAATCAGCAAAACTGGGCATGTCTCAATGTGACTTGGTGCCAGGTGTACAAGTGGACTTGATGCCAGGTGTGTTTTGGAACGAAACAACTCCTCTAGAGTGGACCTGGCACCATGTGTACTAGTGTACCTATCGCCAGGTGTGTCCTGATTCCACACAACCTGCCTTTTCTTCTCCTTTCAATTCCCTCTTGTGGTCTTTTGACGCTCTACACGAATTTTTGTGCAAATGCAGTTTTCTTGGGCCTTCTCTTTGCAATCCATCCTTTCACACTCTTCATGTTCCTTAGCTTGTTAAATAGTTTTGCTTGAATCCTCCCTTGTCAGCTCTCATGTCTTGGATTCTTCCAATATGTCATGAAGTGTGCCTTGTAGTTCCATCCCCCTTCTTTAGCTTTGGAATATAGCTTGGATGGATTCCTATCATTTTCCTCTTCTTTGGGCGAATTCATCTTTAAATGAGCACCGATATAAGATTTCAAACAAGAATTCTCACTACAAGAAAACAGAGAATTAGTGAGGGATAATTTCATCGCTAATCCGTTGCTAAACAAAATTAGCGATAGATTAGGAAGGGAATTAGTCAGTAGTCAATGACCTTTAGCAATGAATTTTGAAACAGATCTGCAAGGGATTTATTTAATCTATTGTAGATCCCTTTCTAAATAGAAAGGAATTAGCGATGGATTGTCTTAATAATTAATAAAAGTAAAATGTTCGTAACTAGGGAATTATCTGTCTTTAATCCCTCACTAATTGGCGAGGGATTAGCTACGGAATTTCTTTTTTAAATTAACGGTTTAAATATATCCATCACTAATCCCTCACAAATTAACTTAGGATTAGCTATGGATGGTTTTCTAGTATTTGAATTCGTTGCTAATCCCTCGCAAACAGCGAGCAATTAGCGACGGAAGGCCGTTACTTTTAGTGAGGGATTAGCGGCAGAAATTATTTTTCTATCTTACCCCTTCTATTCCCTCGCTAAATTTGTATAATTTTAAAATATTTAAAAAAATGTCCTGTATTAGAAGAAAATTCATCTATAAAAATAATGCTAAAATTTAATTAAATAAAAAACTCATCAAATAGTATAATTAATAAATATAATAATGACAAATATGAATAATAAATAAAAATGTTGTCTAAATGTCCTAAATAAATATAGTAATGAAAAATATGAATAATACATAAAAATGTAGTCTAAATGTCCTAACTATGAAGCAGGAATCGATGCGGATGCTGGAGTTGACGGAGGGGGTGGAGGTGGATCGGAAGGGCCTGGCTGATGATCAGGATGTGAATCTGGAGGACTGATGACGAAGTCCTCCTCATCCTCAACATCGTCCTCTTGAATAGCTGGCATCGGCGGTGGCGGAGGTAGATTCAAATTCTGAGACATAAGTGTCAGGTACTCAGTCAAGCTCTGGCTGTGACTCCGATATACCTGTACCTAATGCTCAACCCTCTCCTGCCTCTTCCTCTCCACGTGTAACTCTCTCTACAGCTGGCTCACATCTAATGAGGTAGAAGAAGTCGATGACTTAGATGAAGATGGATGCTGTAACCTCCGTCTCATCCTTGAAGACTTGAAGCCCAATTCATATACTTGCCCCTTCTTGCACGCTCTGTCATTCACCTCGATGAACAACGTCTTCTCGTCGGGCACCCTACTTTGTGCAATTGTGCTCGTAGAATCTGTCTAGGAACCCGATTACACATGACCCTTAATAATAGCAGTGATAGTATCCTGTCGAATTTGGGGTAAGGAAACACACATAAAATATTTAAAATTAGTGATCAAAATATAAATAATATTAAACTTAAAAATGTATAAGATTGTATATTCTTACTAGTGTATGGCGTGATTGATCACTTACATATTGGCCCTTCCTAGGCCTGTCATGAAACATGTGGGTGTGTTTGAAGAGGTCGATGTAGCTGAAGTCAGGACCTAACTGTCTCCGTTATCATTGTAACAAGAAACGATTAGATGTTAGTTTTTATGATGGACTAAGTGTAAAATAGCAAATATATCGAATAGTAAAAAATTTTATACTTACCATCCACTCCTCATGCTCAGTAAAAGAAATGGATCCTCTTGTGTGTGATGCCTCACCAGTGGATCTATTTCTCTTAGCAGTGGAAGAGATACGCTGCCACCTATTAGACCCCCAATGCTCCGATAAAGCAACCCAATGATCTGGGGAAATCCACTTGGGGCAGCTACCCTTATGCTTCTTCCGAGCCTTCGACAATATGTTTGAAAGTCTAGCCTTACACTTCTTCTCCCAATTAGCCCGGATCTGTGTGACATGCTCGGGGCACCAACAAAAGAAAGACTGCAAAATCAAAGTAGCTGTTACAAGTAATTACAAGTAAGAAAACATATTAAAAATACTAAAAATACTACAAGTAATAATTACAAATCGAACTCACACTCCAAAGATCGAACTACATGTTCCGAACATCAATCAGAACCTGTGAGAAGGTAGAATAGGTTCCAGTGTAGTTTTGCTTAAAAATCTCAACTATCTCCCTCACACATCAAACCAAATGTGTGAACCTATTTCGGGAAAATAGATTTTGTAATAAAAGACAAAGTTATAATTTTGAAAAGTTAGATAAGCATATAATAAGTAATTATGTAGTCGACTTACGAATCACCAACTGGCTTAATCAGCAATTGCGTATCCTTAGTACGGGGAGTGCTAATTGTGAATCCCGAAGAACCTGGGATCGGGGTAGGGACCTGCTCTGATCAGTCCTCATCTGGGGGTAACGGTTGTGGAGCAAGTATACATAGCGTAATGCTCAGGGATAGTATCTCATCCGCCCTCGATGACTTACGAGTTGTTGACTGATCATCGGGTGAGGCATTGGAAGCCATATGTGACTGGAATTATTTAAAAACATAAAAATGGTCATATTTTGGGAGAAGAAAAAAATAATAAATTTAAAAGTATAAAGCAAAGTAAAACACTTGTAATGTAATGATAGTAGAACTAATAATTATTTCTGTATATTAGTTAAACTTGGTCCTTGTCTATGAACTTTTGTCATCATCGGATGAGTAGCCTTCCACATCGTCGTCTGTAGAGGATCCTGTCTCCTATTCTTCTTCCTCGTCATCGTTTTCATTGTTCGGTTGTGCTTCCTCCATTTTTAAACCTAAATCCATAACATCGATTGTATCTCCAATACCGGACTCATCTGCTAATCTTCCAAAGTTGTTATCCTTAACACATAGATTGATTGCCAGCGTATCATTTACTTCCTCCTGATATGGTGCCTCAACAATGGATGAATCAATGACATGTCGAGCTTTCGATTTACAAACAGCTACCCAATTAGATTTTGGTCTTTTGCTCCCCGAGTAGGATAGGAAATACACTTGAGTTACTTGTTGAGCTAACATAAATGGATCATATAAATACACTTGAGTTGCTTGTTGAGCTAACACAAATGGATCATATTTTGGGTAATTCCTCTTGCAGTTGATGTCAACAAGTTTGTAGTGAGGATGAATTTTAATCCCCCGATTTAGCGTTGGATTAAACCAATCACACTTGAATAGGACAACTTTTAAACAAAGAGTCCTAGGGAACTGAAGTTCGACAATTTCCTTCAACACTCCATAATAATCGTTGCCACTATCTCCGTCGCCTTTAACACAAACTCCGCTGTTAATTATTTTTTTTTTCCGAATGACCGATCATGTGTATAGAACCTAAAACCATTTATGAAATAGCCATGGAAGTATTTCACTTGTCTCGAAGGTCCCCAGGCCAAGCTTTTTAAATGTTGTTCAGTCACTTGATTTTGTGCATCATGAACCTAGCAAAAACAAAGTGTTAATGCATCTTCATTATCAATGTAATTTATTTTAAAGTCCCATTTTGGATGTGCTCAACTCACATAAGTCTTGAACCATCCTGCAAACTCTGACTCTATTCTCCTATCAATTTTAGGGTCTGTTATACCCGACACATACAACTGCAAGTCATTTTTGAATTTCCTAAAACGATCAAAACGAACACATAAGGATACTTATTCTAAGTATTGCCGTATAAAATCTAAAAATGTGCAATAAGTATACTTACATAATGTATGGTTGAACTTCTTCACAGTTTTAGTATATATAATTTGTGATAGCCTTAAATCCATCTTGAGTAAGATATCTATTCTGAATATTTCCTAAAACCCTCCCTAGAACAGTGCATATAGACAACACACTATCATTTGAGTTTGTATTGAGAACGCATTCATTATTTCAAGCCATAGTTATATGTTAAGTCTGCACATATAGCTCAAAATAATAGAAGAAGAATGTAGATGTCTCTTCAACTAAATAAGCATTGCAAATTGATCCCTCCACTCTCGCCTTATTTTTAACTTTGGTCTTCGAACGATATAAGAACCTAATGCATTTTTTATAGGCAGAACTGATTCATATAGTAGATGTATATATGGATATAATAATACATAATATTTTACCTCTTGAATGGATACATCCATTTATATTGAATAGGGCTACCAACCCTGGCCTTGTATGGCAAGTGGACCATAAGGTGCTCCATTATGTCAAAGAAGTCGGGTGGGAAGATCTTCTCCAATTTACAGATGAGTAAAGCAATATTATCTTCCAATTACTTCATATGAGTTGTAGAAAGTTTAGGAGAACATAAGTCACGGTAAAAGAAACTGACTTTAGTTAAAACGTTCCAAATTGACACCAGGAGTAATTCTTTAAATGCAGTTGGAAGCAACCTTTCCATAAACACATGCTAGTCATTGCTTTTCATACCCGACATTTTGAGCTCATTCAAATTAACACACCTACTTAAATTCAAAGCATATCCATCCGAAAGTCGCAAATCTCTAACCTATTCAAGTAGAAGTCTTTTTTGTTCGGGTGTAATAGAGTATTTAGCCTGGCATTAATTTCTTCTCGTTACCTAATCCAGTCACATATAATTCAGGTCTGTCACAATATTCCTCTAGATCACGTCGCTCCTTTACATTGTCTTTTATTTTTCCCTTTACATTCATGACTGTGTTAAAAACATTATCGAATATATATTTTTCATTGTGCATCACATTTATGTTATGACGAATTAAATGTGTTCTCTAATATGGCAAATCCTAAAAGATACTCCTTTTGGCCCAATTATGGTAGATGACTTTGCTATATTCCCTACCAAGTTCCACAGTTGTCTCGGTTATTTTTGGTAAATGGCACATTCTATCCCACATACCATCTCCAGAAGCGCGTTATACAGGGTGTATAGTCTCACGACCTTTATCATTTCTAAAAGACCTAGCGTCTCTTCTGTATAGATGATCTAAAGGCAAGAAGCACTGGTGGCAGTCAAACCAAGAATGTTTACCTCCATTTTGCAAGTGAAATGATTTTGTTTGCTCCATGCAATATGGACATGCTAATCTGCCAGTTGTGCTCCAACCACTTAGCATCCCATATGCCGGGAAGTCGTTTATTGTCCAAAGAAGTGCTGCTTGTAGATAGAAGTTCTGTTTCTTTGAAATATCATATGTAGAGACTCCACTAAACCACATCATCCTTAATTCATCTATCAAAGGTTGTAGATAGACATCAATTTTATGCTTCAGATTCCTAGGTCCCGGGAGAATGATGGTAAAAAACACAAATGGATCCCTCATGCACATTAAAGGAGGTAAATTATATGGAGTAACAATAACAGGCCAACTAGAGCATTGTTTCCCCGACATTTCAAATGGTGAAAATCTATTTGTGCATGACGCAAGACGCACATTACGAACTTCAGCTGCAAATTCAGGATGACTATAGTTGAAGTGTTTCCAAGCTTTACCATCGCGTGGATGGCTTATAACGTCCTCTTCCGGTCGACTCTCTGCATGCTGATAGGGGTAAAATTAGTCATACTTTGCTTAGTTATTTGAGGCTCTTTTATAAGACATTTTGTGCAATAACTAGTCAAATTCTTTCATATTTGAGATTTTACCCTTAGAAAAGTATTCTGTTCATTATTTCAGATTTTTAGGTAAAACGAAGCAAAACCGTCGCGAAACAGAGCAGAGGCGGCACCGACGGTAAGGCTGGAACCGGCGCCGGCTGAATTCTAGAACTTATCCTCAAAATTTGGAGAAAAATCGGCGAATAAGTGGAGAAGCAGAACACAGGCGGCGCTGGCTCCGAAGGACCAAGGCAGCACTGGCTGTGTTTTGTCCTTGAGGCGGCGCTGTGATTTTTCTACACGTTTTTGGAAACCTGAGGAGTTTTAGTATCTTCCAACTTCAACTCAGCCAAGAACTTTGTACCTACGAGTTTAGATACTTCTTAAGCTTATAAATAGATGAAAAACACCAGGGAATATGGGAGAATTCATTATTCATCGTAGAAAATCACTCAATCCAAGGAGGAATTCTTCAATTCAAGAAGGGTTGTATAAGAAGGTCTTCAAAGGAAGAAGAAGGAGGCTTGTCTATGAGTGCTTTCTTTTACTTTGTTTTCTTTTCTTGACAATGATATTTTAATTATTTTATTGTAATTTGACATTGGTTTAGACGTTCATGGTATTTAGAGTTATTTGATCTTTTAATTAACTGATTGTTATTCTTGGTATTTAATTACTTGGGTTGATTGCGAGATTAATTAATTGTGCCATTAACTTGCTTGAGAATAGGGTTGATGGTTTAAATTAATTGATTGATTTCATATTTGTTGCCTTTTAATTTGCCTGAAAATGGGGCTAATCGCAAGAACAGAGTTATTAAAGGTTAATTGATGTTTGCCAGAATATGAATTCAATTGGTTAATTTCATGGGTTAAGTTTGCTTGAGAATGGGACTTAGTCAAAGAATTATGTTTAATGTATCTTTTGGGTAAGACTGGTTGAGACAGAGTATGTGATACTAAGTTACCTAGAAGATAAGGATTCATGGATTGAGAAAGAAGTGAGTCTATTTTAATTCTTCATGATGCCAAGAGAATAATTAGTTATGATAGAGGTTGGATACTTTAAGATCATGGTTGTCCAATCAATAGTTTGAATTACATAAATCTATATTCTTGACATGTATATATTTTTATTTTTATTTTATTTTGTTTTATTTTATTTCGGTTTTATTCTATCGAGTCGATTAAACAATGAAAGAAAGGTAATTAATATCTACTTGTTCCTTGAGGATCGACACTCGTTTGAATCCTATGCTCAGTTAATGATGAGTACGCTTGCTCATATGTGTGATTTGGGTTTAACGTTTTAATTTAAACTTGATTGGGAATGTGCTTAGTTTTTGTATGATTTTTATACCTAAGTCCGGACGCATTAAGTTTTTGGCGCCATTGCCGGGGAACAATTGCATGAAAGCTTGGATTTTGTTGATTTAACCATGTAAATATGTAAATATGTATACTTGTTCTTTCCACAAAACGGTGCTATCTTTTGTATTTTGTGTATTTTTGTATAACCTTGTAACCTAACCTACCAACTTAGACTATGTCTTTTAACTAACTGTGTAATCTTGTAATTCTGTATCTAACTCGTCTCTATGTTTAGGAAAAATGGCGAATTGGGATCTAAGGAGGTCGAATAGGGGACAGTACCCCCATTACGCTTCGGAGAGAACACTCACAGCACCAGAATCAACTGAGCTTGAAACCTTAATTGGAAAATTTGTGGTGCATGTCACGAGGCGTTTCCAAGAAATCGATTCCACATTCGAAAAATTTGAAGCAATGATCCACAACATGGAACATAAAATCTGGTTTTTGACAGATATGGTAATAAAATCTCATGAACTCACACCATTAGCCATTATGGAAACAACTGTTGTCACATTGCGAAGTGGAAAAGAATTACCAGACAGTCCAGATGAGGGCCGACGCCGGCTGGAAGAAGAGATCCGGCACCGGCTATCCATAAACCCCAAAACCATACAACACAGAATGGAATTAGCGCCGGCCGAAGCACTGGAACTGGCGCCGGCTATCCCTTGTCCACTTCCCGAAAAACCTTCTTTTCAGCCTAATGTACCATACCCTACTCGTCTATATAAGACCCGCAAAGATGCTCAATTCGACAAATTCCTTGAAGTGTTCAAACAACTGCACATAAATATTCCCCTCAGTGAGGTTTTAATCCACATGCCTAAATATGCCAAATTCCTCAAAAGCATGCTCGTCAATAAAAAGCGATTAGAAGAGTTGTCTATAGTAGTTCTCAATGAAGAATGCTCAGCTATCCTACAAGACAACTAGAAATTACCACATAAAGAAATTGATCCAGGGAGTTTCTTTATCCCATGTCTAATTGTTACTCTTCAGGTCTGTAATGCATTAGCTGACCTAGGTGCTTGCATTAATTTATTACCATATAAAACATTTAAAAGGCTAGGCCTAGGAGAACCGCAGCCCACTAGGATGAGTATTCAACTTGCGGATAGATCCATCAAATATCCTAGGGGCATAATAGAAGATGTGTTGGTAAAAGTTGATAAATTCATATTTCCCATGGATTTTGTTATTCTTGACATAGATGAAGATTCCAAAGTCCCCTTAATCCTAGGTAGACCCTTCCTAGCTACAACAAAAGTATTAATTAACGTTTATGGGGGGAGATTGACACTTAGGGTTGGGGATGAGAAAGTCATAATTCAAATCCATAAGAACATGCAACAACCTATGTCTTTTGATGATTTGTGTCTAAGAGTTGATATTCTTGAAAAACTAATTTTTGAGTTGATGCAGGAATCTATTGAGGAAGAATTGATGGAAACATCAATGTCGTATTTGGAGGAATATCATAACGAGGATGGGATGCAGAATTTGGAAAGAGAAAAAAGCAGTTTAGGGAGAATGAAATCATCTATTGAAGATCCTCCCGAATTAGACTTAAAAGACCTACCCGATCATTTGGAATATGTGTTCTTGGCTAAAGAATGTAAGTTTCCTGTCATCATTGCCAAAGATCTCGAGCCAGAACAAAAGACTAAGTTGGTAAGTATGTTGGGAAAATATAAGGGAGTTATAGCTTGGAAGATCACTGATATTAAAGGCATTAGTCCATCATTTTGCACGCACAAGATCTTGATGGAAGAAGGTGCAAAACCAGTAGTGCAACCCCAACGTAGGTTGAACCCACATATGAGTGAAGTGGTAAAAGGTGAGGTGGTTAAGCTCTTAGATTCAGGTATCATTTACCCTATCTCTGATAGCGTTTGGGTGAGTCCTACTTAAGTGGTACCAAAGAAGGGAGGAATGACGGTGAGCCCCAATGATAAAAATGAGTTAGTCCTGATGATATTGGTCACAGGTTGGAGGTTTTGCATAGATTATAGGATGCTAAACAAAGCTACTAGAAAAGATCACTTCCATCTCTCTTTCATTGACCAAATGTTGGAAATGTTAGCCGGACACGAGTATTATTGTTTCTTAGATGGATTCTCTGGCTACCTGCAAATTCCCATAGCACTGGAGGACTAAGAAAAGACCACTGTCACATGTCCATATGGTACTTTTGCATATTGTAGGATGTCATTTGGCCTTTGCAATGGTCCTGGAACATTCCAAAGGTGCATGGCAGCTATATTTAAAGGACTCGTGGGAGACATCATGGAGGTATTTATGGATGATTTCTCAGTTTTTGGTGATTCATTTGACTTGTGCTTATCTAACCTTGAAAAGGTACTAGCAAGATGTGAAGAGACTAATCTCATGCTTAACTGGGAAAAGTGCCACTTTATGGTACAAGAAGGTATTGTGTTGGGGCATAAAATTTCAAAGAAGGGTATTGAGGTTGATAGAGCAAAAATTGAAACAATTGAGAAGCTACCTCCTCCTACTTCAGTAAAAGCTATAAGGGGCTTTCTTAGTTATGCAGGTTTCTACAGGCGGTTTATCTTAGACTTCTCAAAAATTTTGAAACATCTTACTTCTTTACTTGAAAAGGATGCTGTGTTTAATTTTGATGATAAATGTCTCAATGCTTTTACCATACTTAAAGAGAAACTAATTAATTCACCCATTCTAATTGCACCGGATTGGTCTCTCCATTTTGAACTAATGTGTGATGCAAGTGATTTTGCAGTTGGTGCAATATTAGGGCAAAGACGGAACAAGCACTTCCAACCGATATACTATGCCAGCAAGACTTTAACGGATGCACAGGAAAATTACACAACAACAGAGAAAGAATTGCTTGCCATAGTATTTGCCTTTGATAAATTCCGTTCTTATCTTATTTTATCTAAAGTCATTGTATAGACGGACTATTCAGCCCTGAAGTACCTATTAACTAAATATGATTCCAAACTAAGATTGATAAGATGGATTCTACTATTGCAGGAATTTGATTTGGAGATTAAGGACAAAAAGGGTGCAGAAAACTTGGCTGCGGATTACCTGTCAAGATTGGATAATCCAAACCTGAAATCCTTGCTAGAAGAAGACATTGATGACGCTTTTCTGGATGAGCAACTCTTACTCATAGAAGGTGAGATTCCAACCACACCATGGTTTGCCGACTTTGCTAACTACTTGGCTGCCGGAATTACTCCAAAAGAGCTCACGATGCATCAAAAGAAGAAATTCCTCTTTGACGTATAGCATTTCTTTTGGGACGATCCATATTTGTTTAAATGTTGTGCGGACCAAATCATTTAGAGATACGCGGATTCTAGGGAAGGGGAAGATATTCTTCGACATTGTCATGAAGGACTCGCTGGAGGCTATTACCCAACCAACAACACTGCATGAAAGGTGCTAGACGCCGGATTCTATTGGCCCACATTGTTTAAAGATGCCCACAGGTTTGTCCAAAGTTGTGATAGGTGTCAACGTACAGGTAACCTCTCCAAATCTAATGAGATGCCATTACAAATTTTTCAAGCGTGTGAAGTATTTGACTGTTGGGACATAGACTTCATGGGGCCTTTTCTTAGTTCTTTAGGGAATAAATATATTTTGGTGGTAGTGGATTATGTCTCTAAATGGGTAGAAGCCCAAGCATTACCCACTAATAATGCAAGAGTGGTGGTCAAATTTCTGAAAAAACTTTTCACTCGTTTTGGTGTGCCTAAGGTCCTCATTAGTGACAGGGGGACTCATTTTTGTAATGCACAAATGAAAAAAGTTCTCACACACCTAGGTGTGCACCATAAGTTGGCTACCCCCTATCACCCCCAAACAAGTGGACAGGTTGAGGTGGTTAATAGAGAACTCAAACGAATTTTGGAAAAAACTGTCAACCACACTCGGAAGGATTGGAGCTTAAAATTAGATAATACCCTTTGGGCATATCAGACAGCCTTTAAGACACCGATTGGCACGACTCCGTTTCGATTAGTTTATGGTAAATCATGTCACCAACCAATTGAAATTGAAAATAAGGCTTATTGGGCGATAAAACTGGTCAATCTTGATCTTGAGTCAGCTGGAAAATTCAGGTTACTTCAACTCACAGCCTTAGAGGAATTGCGAAAAGATGCTTATGATACGTCATTCCGGTATAAAGAGAAAGTGAAATCCTAGCATGACAAGCATATTACTCGACGACATGACTTTGCGATAGGCAATCAAGTATTGTTATTCAATTCTCGCTTACTACTGTTTCCAGGCAAGTTGAAATCTAGATGGTCGGGACCATACACGGTGAGTAAGCTATTTCCCTTCGGTACTCTCGAAATTACTCACCCTAGTAAGGGCACTTTCAAGGTAAATGGAAATCGCATGAAACGATATGTTGGTACACCACGTTGCCATATGGATCAAGTGGCCATGATCTTCATGCGGCACCATAATAACTAGCACTTGGATGATGCCTCAGTCTTCAAGCATTCAGTTCTTGTACAACACAGTGCGTAATGAATGGATGTTTATTTTTGTTATCTCTTCTCCTTTCTATTTTTGGTCCAATGGTATTGTTTGTTTTTGTTGTATTTATTTTGCTATTGAGGACAATGTCCAGTTTAAGTGTGGGGGAGGGATTTGATTGACAAGTCTTCTATACATATTCTTTAGCTTTCTTGGGATTCTTTAGCCTTCTTGGGAACAAATTTTGTGCGAAAAATTTTTGGAGATTTCAAGCTATATTTTTTGTTTTTTGCATGTCATTATGTGCGAAAAATTTTTGTGCGAAAATTTTGTGCAGATTTTCTGGAGATTTCAAGCTATATTTTTTTTATTTTTTGCATGTCTTTATGGTGGATTATAGAGCATGTGTTCTAGATCATTTATTGCTTATGCATAACTTCTTGCACTCACTTGGACAAAGTAGGTCTTGATCAAATACTTTGCATTGTTCTTAAACCTATTATTTTTCTCTAAAATTCATGGAGCATTCTAGAACTTACGTGAATACCTTTTGAGGCGAAATAAGAAAGGCAATTATGATTTAACTTAGGGATGACGGTAATAGGCCTTCTTTGGATAGTTTGAGCTTTTCAAGCCTACCTATTTTCATAATATCCATAGTGCATATTTTTGAGCCTAAATTGTTGATTTCCTTCATTAAAACCCGTCACAATATTTTGGCCATTGTTTGTGCTGAGAGTTTGCATAATTTTTCAAATCTTTATACTCTTGAAGGATGAAAGTATATGTATGATGAGAAAGAATGTAGGGATAAAGATCATGACTTGTTACTTTCAGTCATGGATCAATTACGAGTAAAGCTGGGAAAAGAAAGGAAGTGGAATGGAACAGCAAAGCCTTAAGCTTCAAAACTAGTTGATAAAGTATTTTATAAAATAAAATTAGTTTGATAAGTTAAAATAAATAGGTGTTATAAATAAATAATAAATTATAGTTTGAACTATTTATTACCCAATAATAAATAATGAGTAATATTCATAACAAATAAAATTAGTAATAAATAATGCGTAATAATAAATCCTAAATAATATTGGTAATAAATAATACTTAAATAGTATTATTATAAATAATAAATTATACTTAATTTTAATTAACAAATAACAAATAACAAATAAAATTAATAATCAATAATATTTATGAGTATAGATAAAAGTTTTAGTAAGGCTAACTAACAATAATATGACTTCAAAAGTCATTTGATATTAATTAATTCTACTTATTATTATTTATATTTAATAGAAATATTTTATTTATTTATCTAATAAAATAATAATATTTTAAATAATCTTCTATTTCGAAACCACTTAGTGTTTTTTGAATTAATAAATTAATTATAATAGTAATATTAATAATAGCAAGAATAATTCTAAAAATAATAAGGGTAGTTCTTACCATAATTCTATTGCTAGAGAAAATCCATATTCATGCTCATTTACACAAGGATTCAAAAAATATCATGTTTAATCTATCCAAAAACATAAGCTTGAACTAACATATATTGCAACAAGGATGATAATCTATGGGGCATAATATTATCTATGGCTTTATTGAAAATTAATATCTTGAAGGCCTAATCAATAATGGTGGTATAATGTCTAACATGCATCAAAACATCCATAAAGCTCTTAATCATATTGAACATATATAGATTCTAAGCATAATCCATAAATCACAGCATTCATTATCATTTTCATGTCTTAAATCCAATCCTTTACCCACATACATATCTATGATGAGTCTTGATTTTGAAAATTTATAGAGGAGATCAAGAAAGAAATACTTAATTTGATGAATGTTTGATAAAGGTTTCGCCTTGCTTAGTGGAGGTCCTTGAGTGCTTGATGGCTTTTAGTGATCCGAAAATAGTCCATCGTTGATCATCAACATTTCGGCCAAGAGAGAGGGACAGAGTGAGAGAGGAATGAATAAGAGTAGAAGGGAAGAATAGAAGTTGAATAAAAGAAGAAGAACAAGAAGGTTTATCTTATTTTACCTCTTTGGTGTTCTTTGAATCTTCAACAAAAAAGGGTAGTTTGATCCAATTGAAGATTCAACTTTGTGTGTTTTTTTGTTATAAAGTGCACCAATGAAGAGTATAGGTTGAATACTAATGGTTTAGAGAGTTTTGGAGTGATTGGAGGTGTTTAGAAGTGATTTAGGCTTAAAGATGTGAAGTGTGTGTTCTTGGTGTCTTGAGAGAGTTTGAGAAGAAAGGATTTCGTGTGTGCTTGTGTGTGTGATGGCCGAATGGCTTAGCCTAGGGGGAGCTTTCGGTTATCCAAGAATGAGAGAGAGAATTTCAGATTTTCAAAATTCAAATTGAGGAAAAAGTGGAGTTGTTTAAGGCATAGGATTGGGTAATGGTGTTTGTTCTTGGAAGGTTTCTTATCCTTCAATGGTGTATGACTGAACTAACTATGTTTTAACCAAAGGTTGGAGAGTTGTTTCAAGCTTAGGCTGGCCAAAATTAGCTATGTAATGGCAAAGGATTTTCTGATTTTATCAACTAGCTAAAAGAGTGTTTTAATGAAGCAAAATCTGGAATTTTAATTTGCAGTTTGAACAAGTTTGGATATAGTGAAGATAGGAGCATTTTGATGTATGATAATGGAGTCCTACTATTCAAGGTTTGTGGAGAAGCCAAGAGGTTCAGTTCAGGGCTGTACAAGGGCTGAAATTTGGTGAGGTTTGCTGAAGAATTTCGGCCTTAGCATGAAGAGATAAAGTTGGACAAAAATTTCGGGAATTGAAGCTCAAGAACACTTGGAATTGAAATGGTATTGGTGCAGAATTTTTGGTCTACTTTGGAATAATTTTGCAGCTGGGAATTATCTCATAATTTTATAATTATAAAAATGAATTAAAGAATCAAGAGTAGTTTAAATTTCAAAGAAGTTAGGACATGGCTTGAAAAATTAATGGAGACAACAATTCCTCTAGAATTCTTTTTAGAACAAGACCACATGGTCAAGACATTACCATTATGTCTTCTTTAAGACAACATTCCTAACTTTAGGAAATGTAAGAAAAAGAAAATTCAAACATGGGTTAAGAAAAATATGAATAAAACTTAAGTGATGGGATTCGAACTCAAGACCTTAGAGATTAAATCACAAAGCTCTAACCACTAACTATTGTTTTTATTTTTTCAACCAAATATTCTTCTTATCTAAACCTCAAGGCATCTTCCTATTCCAACCCCAAGTAAAATTACCTTTTTACCCTTTCTACTCAACAAATACAAATAAATTATATATCTTATAAACCACAATTCTAAGGCACATAAAAATCATTTACGTGATATATTTTATGCATGATGACATGATATGCATCCCATTCCTCTTACTCTAGGGTAGATTTAGGTGGGGTTTTACACATCATCTCTTTGATGATGACTCTTGGGATTTTTGGGGATCTTTTCTTTGTTCACGTACATCATCAAAAAATCCTCCCTTAAAATATACAAACAAAAAGCATACATTACTCAAAGATTGCTTAATATATTTCAGAACATCATAAGCAACTTGCATATGAAAGGTAGTAAGACAATCAAAGAACATTAGCCAATAATTCAAAATTAACAAGATGAAATTTATATTTACTGTTAATAGGAGTGACCATAAATTGCATCTAAAATAACCTGAATTAGTTTGAAATTCAAGAGCATATTGTGTTCGTAATGACTAATGCCATTTACATAATTGTTGCACATTTCCAAATCTTTTTTGTAGGTGTATAAGTAAGTATTCATTCCATAGTAAACTTCTATGGATAACATATAATAGGGTTTAGTTTAATTTTTACGAATTCTAGAAATGCGCTTGAGGGAATATTTTATAAACATCATGCTTCATATTTTCAATCATGATAAAATCATTTTTCTCCAACTGGAAGTATAATTTATGTTGAAATGTATGCATTTTAGACTAAGTTTCTGATGTAATTATCAAATTTATTCTCAAAATTTTGTTTGTAAATTTATATTTATTTGTGCACGATTTACGTTTGGAAAGGACCCATTGTATTTAAATGATGTATGTGAATGGTGGTTTTTCACAATAAGGTATGGATCAGGGGTTACATAATACATAAATATTTGTTCTTAACCGGTTGATGAGAATGAGAATCTTATCATGTTTAGGTTATTGTGTAATGAATTCTAAATGGGGAATGGCTTACCTTTAGCCAGTATGTATTCCACTCACTTCATAGCTTGAGCGTATTTCGGATACGTAGAATAGGACCTGTAATAGTAGTTTCTAAAAGTACTATTTAGAAGAAACCTAAACTATTACTACTACAACATGGACTAATACTCTACTGCTTAATTATGAGAGTTGGTGGTTTGACGAAGTTGGAAGTATGTACTTTGACATGTTGTAGTTGAGGTTCTATCATAGAGCCAATATACTTGTATGTTAGGTATATATGATGATATGAATTCTTAGTAGCTTTTCTTGGTGTTATGGGTATTTTAGTTGGCTAACTATTCAATTTCAACAATGGGACCCAAAACAGAGATTTTTCTAGTGACAAAAAGGAGAAAGTAACCTAACAACCTATACTCTTTCAAACCCTTGAAGAACAAAGCCTCAAAGACCCTCAAGATGAGTAGAAAGTTCTACTATAATCTCACACCAATATCCTTGAAGCAACAAAGCCAAACAAGAACAAACATAATAGAGAAAATAGGCACCCAAATATTGAATTTCAAACAAAACTTAGAAGAACAAAGCAACTAAGAGCCATTCAAAGAAACAACATTGGATTATCCAAAAGATTTATAGACTCTAACAAAAGAAGGACTAACTCTTTAGCTTGGTCTTGAATAAGATGAATAAGGAGGCTAGGGTCTCTCAAGATTCTCTTCTCAAATTTGAATTAAAGTGAAGTGTCTTGTGTTTTCAAATCACTAAAGGAGCTATTTATACCATCCTAATCCTAGCTAAGTAATCCCTGAGGTTTAATTATAGTTTTAGGTCATAATAAGTCTTTACAAGTAATTACAAGTGAAGAAAATCGGAGAAAAGCATTAAAACGCGGAACAGTCGTCGGCTGCCCAGGGTGCAGCTGGCGCCGGTTTGGGCATCACAACCGGCACCGACTGTGTTCTGTCTTCGGGCGGTCGAACAACGGATGAACCTGTTGTTGAGCAGAATGAAGCCGGCGCCAGTTTGGCTGCTTGGAGCCGGCGCCAATTGTCCTTGGTGGCCTCCTTTTTGGACGAGTTTCATCCGTCTTCGTCGCCGGCCCTTGTCCTTGCATGGCCACACCTCCCCCTTCTTTATCTTGACCTCCATGATGAAACAGAGTCTCATCATTTCGCCGTTCTTGAAATGGATTCGTCTCCGAGTCATTACCATAATCTACATGGAATGCTTTCACCATTGCCACCTTCTTAGCTCCATTAAGGTTCATTAAAGTAGCTTGAATTACAAGTTAACATGCATTATGTTTCATGTGTTACCTCAATGACTTGTGATTACTTAAATATGATTGCCAAAAGTTTCCTACGTTGAACTCTACTTAGTAACTTATTTCAAGTGAGAATTGTTCTTTGAGTTGCCAATAGAAATTCTTGATATTGTTCTGTATGATAAAGCTCAGGAAGTCATTGAAGCATTCTGAGTTCATATCGTTTGTTTCTTGAATTTTAAATTCTTGAAATAAGTTGCCTTAAGTGAAGCACTGAATGACAAACTTGTTTTATTGGGAATTGTTGAAGCTAAATCGAGAAACAATATTGAGCACACTATGTACTTGTTGAAAGACTTGTGTTAGTCTATAACTTTACATTCCAAGAAATTGATGACATATCTTTTACTTAAGCTTGCTTTATGAGTTTTGACAAGTTTTTATCCATGCAAAATTAAAGTTTCCCTGTTTAATTGAATGTTCATAGTATGGTTAATGTTCTCACTTCAAGAAAAAATGTCTTTCATGACATATTTTTAATGATGCTTTTTATTAAGTCTAATAATATAATACATATAACAACTCAAGGTTTATACGCATCATTATAATTAAAAAAATGATATAGTTTTAGTAAATTAGTATAAATTGATATACTATTATGACACTTTTCTAATGTTAAGA
This sequence comes from Voacanga thouarsii, assembly GCA_026120185.1. Lineage (NCBI taxonomy): Eukaryota > Viridiplantae > Streptophyta > Magnoliopsida > Gentianales > Apocynaceae > Voacanga > Voacanga thouarsii. The sequence goes on from JANUWF010000901.1 coordinate 182,092, forward strand.
AAAATAACATATCTTTCCTGACATTTTTCAGTGTAACAAAAGAAAAGATACGGCTTAGAAATTCCTCATAAAATAGGGCGAGTTTTTGAGGAATATAATTTTTCATGGAGTGAGCAAAATTGATCTTTCTCCTTCTCAGTCAAGCCGTGCTTCATCTTTTCTTCTTTATCTCAAAACCAACACTGTGTGGCTCTGCATTGGCATTTTCCCAATCTCGACCACTGCTAAAAAACTACTCTCTTCTCCACCAGCACCTATCTAAGGAATCAAACCTCTAGCTTTTATCTACCTATCCATAAATTGTTGCACTTGTGTCACAAAAATTGAGGTTGAGTAAATAAGTAACGGAGAATTACTTCAAATTGAACCTCAAGAGCTTCAATTTCTATGTAATTGCTCTCACTCTCTGTCTCTATGTCTTGATGCTGGCTTTTGGTTGCTCTATGTCCTTTTTTTAAAAATTTTTAAATAAAATTTTTTGTTAAGTTAGAAAGATCTTGAAGAACTATCCGTTTTGGATTTTACTTTTGTTTATCTTTGATTCTTAGAAATGTGATTTTGTTTTCCTAGATTGACGTTCTTTTTGAATTCATTTTCTCTATTTTTTAATTTTGAAAGTCAAATTGAAAAAGTAGATCTCATGCACAATGCAATTAATTGCCAAAGGCAATGGCTATGAAAAAACATATCTTTTGCTGATTATTTTCTTTCTATGGGAGAGATTATATTAGGTTGTAAATTTTGAGTTTCTTGATGAATTTGTATTAAATAACAATTCTTAGTTGTTTAGTTAGGATTATATTGTACTTTGAAAGTCAACTACAAATGGATAATATTGTTTTATGTTTCAGAAGCTTGTAATTGGGCTTTAGGAAGATGGTGAAATTGCCCTAATTTTGTTGACCTTTGCATCCAAAAATCATGTTAAGTTATGATATTGATCATAGTTAGAATATGTGTGTGTGTGTGTGTGTGTGTATGTGCGCGCGTGCGTGTGCGTGTGCATGCGCATGCGTGTGTGTGTGTGTGTGTGTGTGTGTGTGTGTGTGTTGGATAGGTTTGAAATTCTTGTTTCTGGTGTGTGTGTACGCGTGATTCGAATGGTTTGCTGGAATTTTTTTTTTTTTTTGTGCAGTTTTTTCTGCAATGATCTAACCGATTTGCAGAGAGTTTAGAGAGTTATTGGAGGGTCCTTTAAGGCTGGTTTCCAGCCTTCTTTATGGAGGAAAGGCAGAGGTAAATTATTGGTTTGAAGGCTAAAGAAACAGCTTTGATTGTTGGCCTGCCATACTGTGAAACTGTCCAGAAATTTTCCCTGGTTTGCACAGCTTTGTGCAGTCCCGTTTTGGCAAAGAAATTCCAGTCCTCAAGCTGAATAAGTTGGTCATTTTTCTGGTAGCATTTGAATAAGAAAAATGGTTGAAGTTTTCGAAAGCTAGACTGTCCAAGAACCTGGAAAATTTTCAGAATGCTTTCATGAAGAAGCTGAATACTTATGGAGTGGAGTTTGAAGGTTCAACCATGGAAATTAATTCTCTTGGGAACCTTCCTTAACCCTTCCCTATTTTCAGCCAAAACTCTATCCTCTAAGAGTCATTTTCAAAATTCCAAGGTCAATAAACCTTGCTAAATTTTTTGGAATTAAAATATGGATTTGGATAAATTGAATAAGCTTAATTGGTGAAGAATTTAAGGTAAGCTAGGGAACAAAAGGGCATGAATCCCTTAAGAATTCTTGTAGGGCATAAGAATAGGATTAAGACATTCCCTTAATGTCTCCCCTTGGACAACACTCCTACTTCTACCTATGGCATGCAAGGGATGAAAATATTCTACCTTATATAAAATAAAATTTAGTCATGATAAAACATAATTGGTGGGATTTGAACTCAAGACTTTAGAGATTAATTCCAAAGCTCTAACCACTAAACCACAACAGCTATTGTTCTTATTTTCTCTCCTAAATATTCTTCCTATTTAATCCTCAAGCTATCTCCCTATTTTGACCTCAAACAAAATTACCATTCTACCCTTCCTACTCAATAAGCACAACTAAGATTTCTAGACTATAAATTATAATTCTAAAGCACATTAAATCATTCAAAAATATATTTATGCATGCAAGAAAATATGATATGCATCCCGACCCCCTTACTCTAGGGTTGGCTTTAGGTGGGGTTTCATAGCCGGCGTCTAGCTGACGTGCCTGACGATTAGCCGACGTTTAACCAACATTTAGCCGACGGGGCCGACGATTAGACTACAGTTAAGGAAAACGTTCAACTTTCGTTCACGTTGTTATTCCATCGTTTGTACAATTCTTTCATTTTTCCTTTTCCCACATCCTTTCAACCTTCATAAACAAGGGATTCACTTCATATTTCCCAAATTATTTCATCCAAAATCACACAATTAATCATTCTTAAATTCGTCCATAGTCCAAGCAAAATTCTGAAATTTTACAACTTTAACACATGATTTTGTTTTGGACATAACTTTCAATCCACAACACTGTTTTGGCTATATGATATACCAAAATGACTGTAAGACTCTTAGCTTTAATTCTAAATGAGCTTTTTTTTTCCAGAATTCTAGTTTCCAAGGCACTGTACTAGGCAAAAACAACCCTAGTAGTTTTACATCAATTTAACTATTCCTGTTTTCCTTTGTTCTCCTTCAATCCAAACACTTATATATCACTTTATCCTCCTCAAATGTTACTAAAACAACCTTCATACCTCTGATTTTCTGACATATTTAGCTCAGTAAACCATATTTTCCAATTCCAAATTTAACATTCTCAAACAACAACAATAACTATTCATTTTCCTTTAACAATTAGCTTAGCTTTACTTCCTATTTCACATGATTCTTTTGCAGCCAAGATCCACCAACAAAATTCTCATGAAAGCATCTTTAATCACCATATAAAACATAGCATAAAATCCTCCTCACCAACCGACACACAAACAACACACACAACCTCATAAACAAACTTCAATTCTTGAGAAAAATTCATAAATAGCATGAATTTACCAACAAAATTTATATGAAAGTACTCCTCATGCTTTAATCTACAACTTTAATTCTTGAAGCTTGAATGCTTACCAAATTTGTAGCTTGATTTGGCTGAAAAATGCTTCAAGTTTCCCTTTTTCTCTCCAAGAACTCTTATTCTCTCACTTTTCCCATTTTTCTCTATTTTTTTCTAGCTTTTCTTTCCTTTTCCTTTCTTTTCTTCCTCTCCTTCCTTTTGTTCTTCTCTTGGACGAATTTATGGCTATTTTATATCCCTTCCACCTCCATTCTAGTGTCCAAAGTCAACCAACATTAATTACATTGTGGGCTATCCATTTTAAAGCTAAATTCCTATTAGTGGATTTAATTTAAATGGATAATTCTTAAGCTTATGCAATAAGCTTTTACAATTTAATAATCCGACAAATATTTTATTCCCCCAATGGTATTTTAACACTTGTTTTCATCCACCATTCACACAATGCCACACATCCATTTTTAATAGCGATTTTCTATTTTCTTCAGAAATGACCAAAATCGAATCCGTAACGGAAAAATATTTTATTTCACTATTCAACTCCAAAAACTCCACTGAATCCATTGGTAACACTTAAATTCTTCAATTCCCTCTCTACTTGGTCAAATTTGTAGTCAAAGTCTCGGGTACGGTCAAAGTAACCAAAATGCCCCCGATATCCCGGGTAGCATAATTCGCACCAAAACGTGCATTTCATTGCACTGATCAATTTCTCTTTTCGGAGTACCCTTAAATTTTTATTTTGTTAATAAGAATATTTTTTCAAAAATTTAGGGTACGGGTAGAACAAATTCAATAATTACATCTGGATCCCGACAAAATATTGTTCCACCAAAATATTAGTCTCATTACACCAATCAACTTTTGTTTTGGACATTGGTTTCAAATTCTCATGCTATTACAAATAGTAGACAATTGAAAGTAAAATGGTGGGGTGTTACAGACAACCCCTCTCCACCCTAAATTCCTTCCATTGTGTTTTGTTTCATTTGCGTCTTTCTTTGTTTGGGGAATACATTGGTGGAAAAACTCTATTCATGTTAAGGTAGATTTTACCCTTTTGAATTTCCTGGCATTATGTATTTTTGGGGAAAATTTTACTGGACACGGACATATCTTTGTTGAGTTTATTTGGTAGTAGAAAAATGCATAGAATGAATTGTGAGTCTCGTGATTGCTTCTAAAAGTTAGCTATGTATTTTTTCTACTATTTTTGCAAATATGGAAATCTTGGCCTCCTTTTGATATTTTGCTGTGTTGATTAAAGTTGGTTGATATTGTGCTTTTGCTATCTACGTTGGATATTCTTCTTGTTTTTCTTGAGCATCAATGGTTTGGAAACTTTCTTCACTAAAAACGGAGCCATTTGCAAACTATGTTTGGTTGAGTCAAGGACAAGGACGACGTCATGAGTCCTTTGGAGGCTGCGGTGGTCTATTTGGTAGTTCTTTTGGACAATCTAGAGGCCCATTTGGAGGCTCTACTTCGAGGAGGACTTAGAGGCTTTGGCTTTCTATTCTTCTTTTCCTTTGATTTTTATTCAGCTTTTATCTTGATTTCTTTCAATTCCTTTTTTGGATTTTACTTGTGTGTCTGTTTTTCTTTTTGTAGGCTTATGTCACTGGCTATAATTCTTCCAGCTTTTTGAAGGATGAACTTCTCTTTTCGTGGAGCTAATCTACCTTGGGGAGTATTATTTTCTTTTCTCTCTTTACATTCTTGGTCCCTTGGTTATGCTTTATTGTGATATTTTAGGCCATTGAGGACAATGTCCAATTTATGAATGGGGGACAGATTGAATATTTTCTCAAGTGCACTTTTGTGATTTTCAATGCATTTTCAATGATATATGTTTGAAGGATTTTCAATGATATTTGTTTGAATTTCTGAAATTGCTGAAATGGTTGAAGTTTGGAAATTTGTTTTTGGGCTATGAAAAGGTTATAATTTTCTCTTCCACTTTGGATATGGATTTGTCATTTGTTATGGATTTATTTTATTAAAAAGATAAACTTTTTTATTGAGTTGAATTTTTTCTAAGTCTTGAGAATTTAAGTTGACATTGGTTATATTTGGTATTTTTGTTTTGTTTTATTCTTTAAGTTTAAATATGGATGATATGATGAAATATGGGAAGAGTTGATTAATTCTTGTATTATGGATTTAAAATTTGCTTGGCTATGAGTTTTGAATAAGGAATTTGAGAAAAGACCATGAGTTGAAAAAAAATGGGAGATGGAAAAAATTGAGTTGAAAAAATATATGCTTTTATCTCTGAATGAAAAAAAAAAAAAGAGAGATACTTTTTTGCTAAAAAGAGGGTGAATACTGTTAGGGGAAGAGAAGAAATAAAAAAGAATTACACTCCCTTGAGGCTATCTCGAAGGCAAAAAGAAAAAAATGAAAAGAAAAAGAAAAGAGAGAAAAAAATTGCTGAAAAAAAAAGTAGAGATGATGACTATAAGGGGGCCAATACGGTATGTGAAGAGAAATCCAAGCACTTGAGGCTATCAATTCCCTAAGTCTTTGAAAAAAATTTGAGGAAAAAAAGAAAATGGAGTGTTTTCCTTGTTTCACTAACTCGAGTTTTGTAACTTGGAGTTTATAATGCTTGAATTGGTTAAATGACTTCACTTATATGATTTACGATTTATGTTTTGGCTTGAGGAGTGGAAGAATTTTCTTCTACTAGATATAAGCTTGTTTAACTTAACTTTGATGGCCTTAGGATTATTTGATTTAATGCATGAGTTTACAAAGGCTTTCAAAGGGTGATGAATGACAATTTTTTATCTACGGTTAAAAAAAAAAATTATGACTTTATTATTGATGGATGTGAAAAGAAATAAATTGTTTTGAGTGCTTTGTTTAAGTATTCACTTGAGGACAAGTAAAGATTCAAGTGTAGGGGTATTGATAGGGGTTAAAATTATCGTTATTTTCCTAGTTATTTGACACTAATTTGTGACACTATTAATACAATAACTAGTCACATCCCTTCCTATTTGATATTTTACTTATCAAAATGTTTTTCAGAAATTTTGTGCAAAAATAGGTGAAATTTGGAGCTAATTGTGTAATTTTCGAGCATAGACCCAGCACCAGGCAAGAAAGTGGACCTGGCGTCTGTCCTATACTGGGAGAATAAAGGATTGCGGAGGAAAAAAAATAAAGCACTCAAAACAGCCCCTTAACTTTAATTCTGCATGTGCACTGTTCCAGAATTCTTGTTTCCGAGGCACGATACTATGCAAAAACAGCTCCAGTAGTTTTACCTCAATTTAACTATTCATATTTTCCTTTGTTCACCTTCAATCCAAACATTTACATATCACTTAATCCTTCTCAAATGTTACTAAAACAGCCCTCATACCTCTGATTTTCAGACATATTTAGCGCAGTAAACCATATTTTCCAAACATAAATTTAACATTCTCAAACAACAACAATAACTATTCATTTTTCTTTAACAATTAGTCTAGCTTTCCTTCCTATTTCACATGATTCTTTTGCAGCCATGATCCACCAATAAAATTGTCATGAAAACATCTTTAATCACCATATAAAACATAGCATAAAATCCTCCTCACCAACCGACACACACACAACCTTGTAAACAAACTTCAATTCTTGAGAAAAATTCATAAATAGCATGAATTTACCAACAAAATTTATACAAAAGTAATCCTCATGCTTTAATCTACAACTTTAATTCTTGAAGCATGAATGCTTACCTTATTTGTAGCTTGATTTGGCTGAAAAATGCTTCAAGTTTCCCTTTTTCTCTCCAAGAACTCTTCTTCTCTCACTTTTCCCATTTTTCTCTATTTTTTCTGGCTTTTCTTTCCTTTTCCTTTCATTTCTTCCTCTTCTTCCATTTGTTCATCTCTTGGACGAATTTCTAGCTGTTTTACAGCCCTTCCACCACCATTCTAGTGTCCAAAGTCAACCAATATTAATTACATTGTGGGCTATCCATTTTAAAGATAAATTCCTATTGGATTTAATTTAAATGGATAATTTTTAAGCTTATTCAATAAACTTTTGCAATTTAATAATCCCACAAATATTTTATTCCCCCAATGGTATTTTAACACTTGTTTTCATCCACCATTCACACAATACCACACGTCCATTTTTAACCCCGATTTTCTATTTTCTTCAGAAACGTCCAAAATCGGGTCCATAAAGGAAAAATATTTTATTTCACTATTCAACTTCAAAAATTCTACTGAATCCATTGATAACTCTTAAATTCTTCAATTCCCTCTCTACTTGGTCAAATTTGCGGTCAACGTCTCGGGCGCGGTCAAAATAATGAAAATGCCCCCGATACCCCGGGTAGCATAATTCGTACCAAAACGTGTGTTTCATTGCACTGATCAATTTCTCTTTTTAGAGTACCCTTAAAATTTTATTTTGTTAATAATAATAGCTTATAAAAAAATTAGGGTACTAGTAGAACAAATTCAATAATTACATCTGGGTCTCAACAAAATATTATTCCATCAAATTATTCGTCTTATTACACTGATTAACTTTTGTTCTAGACAACGGTTTCATATTCTCATCCTATTACGAATAGTAGCCAATCGAAAGTAAATTAGTGGGGTGTTACAGACCACCCCTCCACCCCAAATTCCTTTCATTGTGTTTTGTTTCATTTGCGTCTTTCTTTGTTTGGGGAATACATTGGTGGAAAAACTCTCTTCATGTTAAGGTAGATTTTACCCTCTTGAATTTATTGGCATTATGTAGTTTTGAGGAAAATTTTACTGGACACGGACATATCTTTGTTAAGTTTATTTGGTGGTAGAAAAATTCATAGAATGGATTATGAGTCTTGTGATTGCTTTTAAAAGTTAGGTATGTATTTTTTTCTACAATTTTTGCAAATATGAAAATCTTGGCCTCTTTGTGATATTTTGTTGTGTTGATTAAAGTTGGTTGATATTATACTTTTGCTATCTACATTAGATATTCTCCTTATTTTTCTTGAGCATCAATGGTTTGGAAACGTTCTTCACTAAAAAGAGTACGATTTGCAAAGTATGTTTGGTTGAGACAAGGACGACCTCGTGAGTCCTTTGGAGGCTGCGGTGGTCTATTTGGTAGTTCTTTTGGACAATCTGGAGACCTATTTGAATGCTCTACTTCGAGGAGGACTTAGAGGCTTTGGCTTTCTATTCTTCTTTTCCTTTGATTTTTATTGAGCTTTTATCTTGATTTCTTTCAATTCCTTTTTTGGCTTTTACTTGTGTGTCTGTTTTTCTTTTTGTTGGCTTATGTCGCTGGCTATAATTCTTCCAACTTTTTGAAGGATGAACTTCTATTTTCGTGGAGCTAATCTACCTTGTGGAGTATTATTTTCTTTTCCTTCTTTCATTCTTGGTCCCTTGGTTATGCTTTATTGTGATATTTTAGGCCATTGAGGACAATGTCGAATTTATGAGTGGGGGAGAGATTTAACATTTTCCCAAGTGTATCTTTTTTATTTCAATGGATTTTCAATGATATATGTTTGAATTTTTGAAATTGTTGAACTCGTTGAAGTTTTGAAATTTGTTTTTGGCCAATGATAAGGTCATAATTCTCTCTTCCGCTTTGGATATGGATTTGTCATTCGTTATGGATTGATTTTATTAAAAAGATAAACTTGTTTATTGAGTTGAATTTTTTTTAAGTCTTGAGAAAATTTAAGTTACCCTTGGTTATATTTGGCATTTGAGTTTTGTTTTATTCTTTAAGTTTGAATGTGGATGATATGATGAAATATGGAAAGAGTTGATTAATTACTGTATTATGTATTTAAAATTTGCATGATTATGAGTTTTGAATAAGGTATGTGAGAAAAGACCATGAGTTGGAAAAAAAAAAAGGAGACGGAAAAAATTAAGTTGAAAAAATATATGCTTTTATCTCTAAAAGAAAAAAAAAAAAGAGACTTTTGGCTGAAAAGAGGGCCAATACGATAAGTGGAAAAGAAGAAACAAAAAAGCACACACTCTCTTGAGGCTATCTTAAAGGAAAAAAGGAAGAAGAGAGAAAAAATTTCTGAAAAAAAAAAATACAGATGAAGTCTATAAGGGGGCCAATACGGTGTGTAAAGAGAAATCCAAGCACTTCAGGCTCTCAATTCCCTAATTCATTGAAAACATTTTGAGGGAAAAAAGTGAATGGAGTGTTTTCCTTGTTTCACTAACTCGAGTTTTGTATATTGGAGTTTATAATGCTTGAATTGGTTAAATGACTTGACTTGACTTATATGATTTATGATTTATGTTTTGGCTTGAGGAGTGGAATAATTTTCTTGTACTAGATATAAGCTTGTTTAACTTAACTTTGATAGTCTTGGGATTATTTGATTTAATGCATGAGTTTACAAAGGCTTTCAAAGGGTGAATGAATTATAACTTTTTATCTAAGGTTTGGAAAAAAAAAATGACTTTATTATTGATGAATGTGAAATGAAATAAATTATTTTGAGTGCTTTGTTTAAGTTTTCACTTGAGGACAAGTAAAGATTCAAGTGTGGGGGTATTGATAGGGGTTAAAATTATTATTATTTTCCTAGTTATTTGAGACTAATTTGAGACACTATTAATACAATATCTAGTCATATTCCTTCCTATTTTATATTTTAATTATTAAAATGCTTTTCTAAAAATTTGTGTAAAAATAGGTGAAATTTGGAGCTAATTGTGTAATTTTCGAGCATAGACCCAGCACCAGGCAAGTAAGTGGACCTGGAGCCAGTCCTTTACTAGGAGAATAGATGATTGTAGAGAAAAAAAAAATAAAATGAAACAAAGCAATTGAAAACAAACAAAGTCAACAAAGAAGAAAAGGAAATAACACGAAAAAGAAGGAAATCGGTAGGCCAAGGTGAAGAGAAATGCAAATTAATAAAGGAAAAGGGGAAGAAGACAAAAATTATTATCATGTTGCGGCTAAGCAATAAGACACCAAAAGAAGGAAGATTTTTGTGGCTTGGTGCGTCTCGGTTAGTGGCTCGACTCTGCAACTAGCATGAAAAGGAAACAAATTTGGTAGCTTGGCATGTAGCTTGTTGGCTCAGTAGAATTGAGGGTTTGCGGCTCAATTGAGCCATGCAAAGGAAAATAAATATGCCTCAATTAAGCCGACGCAACAACAATGGCTTAGCAGCAAATCAGTTTCGCTGGCTTCAACGATTTTAGTGGCTCAAACTAAAGCCAATTTCAGCAATTTCAATTCTAGAAAAGAATGTCTTTAGTGCTTATGATAAGAAGACAAAATCGAAAGTCCAAATCGATTTCCAATTCTCAATTTCACAATTGAAGGTAGTGGAATTACTTATTATTTCTTAGAATTTTATTTCGAATTTTACTACACCTTTTTAGTTTTGAATTTTTAGGAAATTACTTCTTCTTTACTTAGGATTCTTTTAGGACCTTTGTAAGCCTATAAATAAAGGCCAATTACCTTAGAAAAAGGGGGTGCACAATGTAGAGCTTAGATATATTTTTTAGAGTACATCACCAATATTTTCTCTATTGAAATTACTCAAGAAGCATTGATTTTTGGAGGAGTTTCATTAGAAATTGAATAGCTTGTCTATGAGTATTTATCTCTTTCCTTTGTTTTCTTTTTCTTGAACAATGATGATTTTAATTCTTTAATTTAATTTTGATATTATTCGTGGATTTATGATTTTGTGTTAATTTAGTTCTTTCATTAATTAATTATTTTTCTTGGTGTTTGATTACTTGATTTTATTTGATAGGTTGTTGGAATTAAATTTATATCTAATGGACTTGGGAAATGAAGTTAGATGGAGTTTAATTTAATCAATTCTACATATTTGTTAAATCTTAATGGACTTGGGAAACGATGTTAAGATTAAAGAACCTAAGTAATCAAAGGTTAGTTAATTTCGCCTAGAGTATAGGGTTATTAGCTAATATCGTGTCTATAAGTAATTTAGTTTAATGCATCTTTTGGTTATTTCAGTGCAATTGAGAAATATGCTATTTTAATTAAGAGATAGTAACTCCATGGATTGGGAAAAAAGTGGAGTTTATATAAGTAAGTTCATGACTCGGGAAATAATTATTCCTTCATGATGCTAAGAAAATAATTGGTTGTGATAACTGTTAAATAATTCATGGCATACTTTCGAGAATAACTATTTAGTTACATGTTTTTCTCTCTATGAGTTATATATATATATATATATATATATATATATATATCGATTTCTTGAATAATTTAGTTGATAGGTTAAACAATGAATGAAAAACGATTAGTGTGTAATTGTTCTTTTCAGGATTGATACTTGTTAGTTCCCTATACTATACTTTCAATGAATGTACTTGCTCACATGTGTATTTTAGGATTATTGTTTTAATTAAAACTTAACTAAGGGATGGATTTCAAATGGATGATTTTATGCACCCAAAATTTATGCATCACTTTCACAAAATATGACTTGTATTTTTCTGATTGATGCATGTTACCATAGCCAAGGCCATTTCTGTTTCCAACCATCTGTTGTATTCCAATTAGTTTATTCAAATTTCTTTGGCCATCAGTGAATTTTTCAATACAATTTGTGAGATCATCAACTTTCAACTTCATATTATCAAACTCACAAGTCATGACTTCTAAGAGATGAGATTTTATCACACAAACATTTATTCTGAAGAGTAGAATAGTTCAAAAGGGTAGAAGTGATATCTTTTTCAATATTCAAGTTGAAATTTGTTTTTACTTATCAGATTGTTATTGTTATTTGATAAGGAATCAATTTTCACTTTCATTTTCTTATTCCTTCTTGATAGTCTTTTTAGTTCACGGAACATATCAATAAGAAGTTCATTTAGATCATTAATATTATCGCAAGTATTCGGCTACAAGGATAGATGGGGAAGTGTATACCTTATCCTCTACTGCCATGAAGGGTATGTTAACTGTTTCATTTTCTAAATCTCTGTTTTCCTTAGATTCGGACTCATTTTGATCCCAAGTTTCCATTAGTCCTTTTCCTTTCATTGTTTTCAGATCCTTCTTTTTCTTTTTGAGCATCTTAGCTTCTTTCTCTTTAGCTATTGGACAGTCAGCAATGAAGTGTTCCATACTCTTGCATTCATAGCATTGAGGCTTGAAAGATGAAGTTTGTCCCTTCCTTTTTACTAACTTCTTGCTTCTTTTGACGTTTCCTTTCCTAAACATCTTTCTGAATTTTTTTTGTAATCATGGACAATTCTTCTATGTCTACTTCAGTTCCATTATCATTATCAGATTAACTGCCATTATCATCGTCATCAACAACTTTTAGTGTTGTTCCTCTTTTACCTTTGTCATTGTCATAAAACTCTTAAAACCTTTTGAGTTTCATTTCATGAGTTAAGAGAGAGCCAATTAACTCTTTAGTGGGTAAGGTTTGCAAATCTTTTGATTCCCCCACATCCAGAGCTTTAGGTTGCCAGTTTTTTGGCAAGGCATCTAGAATTTCTCTATTTTGTTCACCAAGGGAATAGCTTTTCCCATAAGCCTTAAGTCCATTTGCAATGTTTGTGAATCTAGTTATCGGTTATGCTCTAATTTAGCTTCATGGTAAATAATTCATAATCATGAATCAAAAGCCCCAGCTTCGATTCCTTCACTTGATTTGTCCCCTCATGGGTGACTTCAAGCAGCCTCCATATGTTATGGGCTGAATCTCAACCACTTACTCTGTTATATTCAGTGGCATCAGTGGCATAACATAAAATGTTCATATCTTGAAAATTCAATGTCATTTTGACATTGTCTTCAGCATCATATTCATCACTCTGTTTGGGCATTATTCGACCTTCAACACTTTTAGAAGGAATGTATGGTCCTTTTTCAATCAAGTTCCATATCTCAAAATTAATTAAGCATACATAGGTCTTCATGCGATTTTTCCAGAATGTGTAATTATTCTTAAGAGATCTATTTGTTGAGAATCCCTCGATATAGGGAAGAAAGGAGATATTTGTCATAAGGATCTTTACTACAGGGTTGTTAAGCCGATAAAGAGTAGAGTAATGCTCTAATACCAAATGAAAAACCTTAAAAGTGGGTGAATAAAGTATTTGGAAAAATTAAAACACTTTTCAAAAAGATCTAATTTTTGAAATCCTTATTTTATTTTATTTTTAGATCGAGAAGTTTACCAGTTATGCAAAAAAGAGTTTTGTGCAGCCTTATAGAGTCGTCTAGGATCTAAATGATAAAAGACAAGAGATGTGCAATCAATATAGGAATAAATTTGGATTGGTGAAAATCATAAAGATTTCTTTTGAATGATTGAAAACATTGAGCAAAGAAGTTCGCAAGCTATCAGAATTAAATGCAAGAAGATGAACAAAAGATTTATAGTGGTTTAATCTTTAAAGATCTACATCTACTACCTTAAGCTCAGACATAAGGATTTTAAACCAGATCTCTATTAACTCAGTCAACTCAATGGTGTTTGTCTACACCAATTACACAAGAGGATCACTGCACTTGGTTTTAACCGAACCTTTTGTCCAACTATAAATCAAGGCTCACCCTAAAAGGGTTTTACACCACAACTCTAATATACAAAAAAAGGATTATAGAAATGAAATAGAGATAGCTCACACATTTGAGCAACTATGCAAACAAATTGAGCACCAATAACTTTTACCTTTTTGAACAATTTGATTTCACTTTTTGAAGCATAAATGAAAGGGGAGATTTTTTTTTTTTCTCCTAAAGTGCAGGAGTGTTTGTGAAGAAGATAGCACAAAAATCTACTTTAAAATCAAGTTTTGAAAGCTTTTAGAGAAGTAAAAAGTAAGATACTAACGACTAGTTTCTTGTTGTTAGATTTTTTAGAGTTTTGGACTTAAGGATTAGACGAGGGTGCGTCCAAAAGATGAGTCCAAAATATCACTTTTCTAAGAAGAAATATTTTGACATTGTTCATAGAGTTTTGGACGAAACTATAAGATGCAGAGCCATCCATATTACTCAATCTAAAATTCTGAAAACTTAGTATTTTGAAATATTTTTGCTTGTGTGCTTCAAGGTAGAAATAAATTGAATCATAAGGTAAAAAAGATATAGTAATTTACACAATTACCTTAACAAATAATTCCTTGTCTAAAGTTCTTTCACAAGGACTTCATGATCTTGCAAGCTGTTAGGCTGAAATTGTGCTTGATCAATTATCACTTCGGATTCCATTTCCTTAAGTGTTGCTTAGCAACATTATTAGCATGCCTTGAAAGAATTGGGGTGAAACATGTCCTATCACATATAGATCACACAAGTTAGTCCTCATGAATGTTGGTCATAAGTCAAAATAAAAAAGAATGCCCTACAGGCTAACAACAAGATATGACCATTATGAGTTCATGGTGATGGCTTTCACAGTGACTATTGCTCTAGCAGTGTTGATGGACCTCATGCATAGGATTTTTCAGTCATGCCTAGAGAAGTTTGTAGTGGTATTCATTGATGACATATTGATCTACTCAAAGAGCCTAGATAAGCACACTGGACACTGAAGGCTAGTACTGGAGAGGTTAGGGGGGTATAAGTTGTATGTAAAGTTTAGCAAGTGTGAGTTTTGGTTAGATTCTCGTATATATGGTGAAGAAAAATGGCATTAAAGTGGACCTTGCCAAGGTAGAAACTATCTTGACTTGGAAACAATCAAAGAAAATTACAAAGATTAGAAGCTTCTTGGGACTGGCCGGATATTACATAATGTTGATTAAGGGATTCTCCACCTAAGCTTCATAATGACCAGCTTGTTGAGGATATTCTATTTGAGTGGAATGAGAAGTACGAGAAAAGTTTTCAAGAGCTTAAAAAGAGATTGATGACTGCACCGATACTAAGCTTACCAGAAGAGAGAAAATCTTATGCCTGTACATTGATGAAGGCTCATCACATATATATTATTGAGTGTTTTTGTGCTTTAATTATGGTAAATCCTTGTTGAAATCACCACTCACCACATTCTTCTATTTTTTTCATTTTTTTTTTGGTAGGAAATAAAAAAAAAATTCCAATTGGAGATGATAAAGATAAAATGAAGGAAGAGGAATAAGAAAATAAAGAACCATTGAAGAACCACACAAGCACCTAGAGTAAGAACAAAGGCGGCAGAAATCAAGAAGCGGCAGAAATCAAGAAGCAGGTGGCCAAGGGAACCATAAGATTCCTACGCCGCCTAGCATATACGTGAATGTATATATGTGTACAGTAGGTGGTGGCCTAAGAAAGCTTAACTTCCCTAGGCCACTTAGTTATAGTATATGATGTTATATTTTTTAGTTGGCGGCCTACAAAGTTTCCACTTCCCTAGGCTGCCTGATTGCTATCTGTACATATATTAGTAGTTTTAGTGGTAGCCTAAAGAAGTCTAACATCACTTCCTTGGGCCGCCTAGTATTTAACATAATAGCTAAGTTTTTCCAGAAATTTGGCACTTTGGAAAAACATGGTGGCCACTTCCCTAAGCCACCCATTTGTGTAGAATCACATATTTCGATAAATTTTCCATGATTTCTTCGTTATACACCATATAAACACTATTATAAACCTTAAAAACATATCCTTGGTTGGCTAGCAAACAAGAGATCCCTTAGGGGAGCTCAAAGAAACACCAAGAAGAGAAAGACCTTAGAGAAGCAAGGAGAAGAAGAAGTGGTTGTGGAAGGAAATCCAAGGAAAAAATAGTTCAAGTTCATGTCTATGAGTGAAGTGCTTCTTTTTTCTTGGTATTATACTTAAATAATATTGATGTTTATATGATTTTAATAGTATTTGAGGGATGAAACCTAATCTGTGTTCTTGTATTCAGTTGTTATTATGATTTATTGAATTCCCACTCTTGTATTTAACTACTTTGGCATTGTTGTATTGGACAGAATATTTGGGCTTGGTTGATTTATTTAATTGATTAGTTCGCTCTTGATGATTTCAAGAGATGGGCTTAGGAGTTGAATACCAAATTAATTGGTCCAATGTTTGTTTTCCTTTGATTAACTCGAGAGAGAGTTTGAAGGATTAGAACATGGTAGTAAACAGGTTTTCAATAGTGTCTAGAGATAGGGCTATTGGGGCTTCCAAGTACCTTTTAGGTGATGGAAGAATGTGATACTTCCTTGGGTTAGGCTAATTAGGTAGAGATACCAAATAATTAAGCCCTTAGAAAGGAATCTCATAACTCGAGAGAGGGTGAGGTTTATTCTAGAAAACTTATACCAGTGCTCGAGTTGGGATTTGATGAACATAGTGATCTACTCTTTGCTTGACACGTTTTGGGAGATTTCTTCTTGTATATGGGTTTTCTTGTACTCTTTCTCCTTGATAATTCTTGTAACCTTTCTAGTGTGGGTCTAATGTACTCTCTATTGTACTAGTTTAGGTTAATTTAGTTATTTTTATTTACCTTATCTCTATATTCATTTTGGCTAGAAAATATTATAGAAAAGTAGTGGTAATTGCTAAGTTCTCATAGAATCGATACTTGCTATTCCCTATACTATACAATGGGTATACTTACCCATATGTGTGGTTTTGCTGCTTAGCATTTTCATTTTAAAACTTTATTTTTATGGATAGTTTATACTATTTCCTACCTGCAAGCAAAATACCCCATCAAGTTTTTTGGCGTCGTTGCCCGGGATTGGTAGTTTCTTGAAAATCTTGTGTCTTGTTGATTTAGGTATGTATATATTTGTAAGTACTGTGTAAATATTTATTTCTCCATTTGTGTATAGTACTAACTAACCGTTACTTGTATATATCCTTCTTTTTCTTTTTATACATTGTTTGTATGTTGTTTCAATTTTTTTAGTTATTGAGATAAATAAATTGTATTAGATTCTAGTGTATTGTATCATTTTATTTGTTATATTATTGTTTTTTATATTATGGTATATTACTATATCGGGAAATTGTATATATAGTAGATTCTTAAGATTTAAGTTTTTGCTTTTGTATATAGCTTTGTTGTATTCTATTCTTGTTCTTGTTGAGGAGATGTTGTATAATAGTTATTGTTGTTGATTGTTATATAATAGAATTTGTTTCATTACTATTGTAATGGTGTTCAAGTTTTGAGGGTTTTATTGTCATTTTTAGGATGAAAGTATTGCTTATAGTTTTGGGTTGTTGTACTATATGTTGTAGAGGTTGGAAATTTTTTAATAGTAGTGGTGAATAAATTGAGGAGTTGATTGGTTTGTAGAGTTGGTGGTAAGTTTTTGCAGACTTTTGATCACTGTTTGGAAGACCTTTTACTATTGGGAGGTTATAATACTAAGTGAGTGGCGGTTGTAGTGGTGATAAACTTTTGCATAAGCTACTAAGTCCTTGATTCTTTAATTTTTCTTTCTCATTCATTGAGTTTATAGTGTGTGCGCGTGTGTACTAGTCCTTATGTTTGGGATGTTTGTGCTTTGTTTTGTATATAGGATAATTATAGATTCTTAGGTATTAGCATATATGTAACACCCCACGACTACGTACCCTAAAAGGGCGGGGATGTCGCCCCGTCCCATAGGACAAGGGGTCTTTAAAATGAGGTATAAAATATAAAGGCAATCTCCAAAAGAATCAACTTTGATAAATGAAGAAATACTCTTATTACATCAGGCTCAAATTGGAGGAATACGAAATTAAAGAAATATTGTTCAGAAGTATAAACGAAAAAAGTCTCCTAGAACAGCATAGGGAAAATAGCAAAAGCCTCTACTGTCAAAGCCCCGCTGACTCAACACAATCTATCTCCTGAAAACATGATGTAAAACCGTGTGAGAATAAATCTCAGTAAGTCCGGTGTGTGCACATGGTGTTTAAAACTATATGTGTATGCAAAGTGGAAAACATTTGTAAAAATATTTGGCAAGTCACAAATAATTTCTCTTTCGCAAAAAGTGGGTTTTTCCATAATCATACTGTACATAAAACAATCATCCACTCGAATAAACTGTCATGTCACCACACGTTGGGCTCCATGAGAACAAAATAGCCGAGGCACCACACTTTGTGCTCCTTGTCCGGACCAGATTACCACACGTTAGGCGTTCTGATCAAGGTGAGTGTACAGCTCACCGGGTAAGATACTCCTCCATCTCTACACCCAACAAAACCATCCGGGTATCCATGTCGGGAATATAAATAATACCATACCAGGTACAAATGCTAGCTCGGACTGGCCTGACCAACTAACACTGTCACCTTTTCAAGCAGAGTTCATCTTCTAGAGGTGGCCTCCTACCAGAAGACTTACGCTAGCCCTCCAAGACTAGTATTGTTAGCCTACCCTTATTGAGTACTCAATGAACATATCCGTCAATTCCTAATTCACAATATTTCCAAACCTTGGCTTTGTAAAATGTGGTTTTCCTTAAAAGAGATTTCTAAAAGTTTAAGGAAAAGAATAGTTTTCTTGATAAAATCGTTAGTTTGACAAAACCGTTTAAAGAATAAGTATCCACGTTTACAACCCAAGCAAACATAGTTCAACAATAGCTTTACAAAGCTTCACAACATAGACTTGCCATCACAACATTTAACAAAAGAGTTTATGCAAGGACTTACCATCACAATATTTAACAAAAGAGTTTATGTAAGGACTTACTTGATATGCCTCAGATAAATGAGATAAATTCACAACTTGCTTTCCTCAATTATCCTCCTGATCTAAGCCATATAATATCATGATCAAGGCTTCAACTAATTCGAACATGTGCCAAACTCATTTATTTTCATAACAATTCACAATCCCCTAAGATCATATACTATGACCATATATTCAACAAGGTAATAGACATCATCTACTACCTTAAACCTTAATTTCGGCATTAAGGGTAAGTATTTCCATACCTTACAACAACCAGGTAGCAAGATCCTGATGCTCCTATGGTAATTGTCCCGAGTTCGTTGGATTAGAAGAGAAAAATTGTCTCCTTTTTCCTTCCTTATGACCGAGAATGCATAAAGAGATGAAATCAGCCTTGAGATGGCGTGATTCCAAAGAAGAAAAGAAAGAGAATTGTTGGAAGAAAGGAATCAAGAAGTTGAGATGGTTTTTGCTTACCTTGGAGGGTGATCGGTTTTTGCTAGGTGTTGTTCTAGAGGTTTTCAAAAATTTTCTGTGGAGTTCTTGCTGGAATTTTTTGTGTAGAATGGAGCGGATAGACGGCTGCTATGGTTTAGAGTTAGAGAAGATTGGTTTAGGGTTAGATGGTGGTTTTTAGAAAGACTCCTAATGGCTTTAGGCTTCTTGGACAGCAAGGCGAAAATTGCAGCTTGTGATGTCTCTCCTTGCTGCCGAATTTAGGTGGGTTTATGGGAAGAAAATAATCTGCAATTTGCTCCCTTGTGCTGGCCGAAATATTGGTCAAAAGAAGGGCTGATAGTGTTTAGAATTTTGGGCCAAACAAGGAAGAGTTTGAGAAGGCTTTGGAGACTAAAATTCTGCGCAAGATGTCCTTATGTGCTGTGCGAAATTTCTGAATAGAAGAGGAAGAATTTCTGGACTGTTTTTGCTGTAGTTCTGCCGAAATTTCCAGAGAAACAATGAGGGTTTTAGGCGTAGAAATTGGCTTGATCAGTTGGGGTTTTTCGGTGTGTTGTGTGTGCAGAATTTCGGTTGGAATAGGAGTACAAAAGCTGGCAGAAGTTTCCTGTACAAAGCTGTCGAAAATTCTGGTTCCTAAGCTGGCCGAATTTCTGTAGTTTTGTGAAGATAAAATTCTAGTTTTGTGCAGCTAAGGTAATCTAAATTGATGAGGAGTATTTAGGTGTTTTGAACTAGGGTTTGGAGAGTTGGATTGCAATTAAGGAGTGCTGGAATTTCGGACAGCTTGTGTTGACATAAAGCTACCGAAATTGTGCTAGGATAAGGAAGAAAATCCTAGTTGAATTAGGATTGAAATAAAAGTCTGATTTGCTAAGGGATTTAGGATAAGATTTCCTAGCTTTGGAAGAGTTTAAGTTGAGCTAAAATTCCTCTAAGAAGTGGCGGCACTTGCTTCAAAATTTTTCCAGATTTTTAGCTTAGGTTCTAGAGTTAAAATCAACAAGGTTTCCTACTAGAAAAATGATTCATTAATTCCAACTATCCATGGCAGGATCTATCTGGCTAAATTCAAGCTGAAATTTTAATTATTAGCTAGGGGTTTTTCGAAAATCCTAAGGAATAAAAGTTGAAAATTAAAAGTGAACTTTATTCACATCAAGGTCCTTAAATTTAGGAAATAAATATAGAGACTTATTTCCTTGGAATAATGACACTAAAATTTCTCTAGGTTTGCTAGATCTTTTTCGGCCAAGACATGGAAACTCTAAGGAAAGGAATTTTCAAGAAGAGAAACTAACTTCACAAAAGGTAGGATTCAAACTCGGGTCACCAAAGGAAATCACCAACCTCCCCGCTATTCCAGAACAACTCTAATACTAATTTTTTCTACAATCAGTTCTTACCACCCCCCCCAATACTCATCCTTCCAAATCATCGACCAAACCTCCCTTATCCAAATCTTTAACAACACAACTATTTCACATCAATTAATTCAAATGCAAGAGCAACGGAAAAATTCACATGCATCCATGCAAATAAAATAATTCTAAGCTACCACATAAAATGCAAAATACTATGCAATGCATGACTTTTCTCCATAGTCAAAGGTAGTTTTGGGCGGGGTATTACAATATATATATATATATATATATATATATATATATATATTGAATTAGGGTATTCTTAGTGACAAGGTTGAGTTGTTCATTTATTTTGTGGCTTGGTTGTATTAGTAGTAGTCTAATACTTCGCACTAATATCTATTTTGGTACTAGTTATATTAGTTGATTTATGACAAGTTAATGATAATTGTGTATATTATTATTGTTGTTGTTGTTAACATTGACCCTAATGAATTTTGGATAGCAACTTCTTATATTCTTTTTAATTATATTTGATTCTGAATTGTTTTCTTTTTATACTATTTTTGCATTATTTTCATTATTATCTCTTTACCTATGGTGTACTATTGTAGTTTTCTTTATTTTTTGTAGGATGGAAAATTTTGCTTCTTTTGAACAACCATTCAATTACTCCCCCTCCAATGAAACGTTATGTTTCAAGATGCTTAGGGGAGTATTGCTTGACTTTCCTCTTCTTTTTGTTTCTGTTTTCATATTTAAAATGCGTATATTGCTTAAATTGTGGCCAATGAGGACATTGTCCAATTTAAATATAGAGAAGAGGCTGAATAATAATTTCTTTATAATTTTGTATTTATTTTGAAATTTTCATATTTTTGGCCTAAATTTCTTGTTTTTACATTTTGGCCTTTTTCGATTTTTTTTTCACATTGTCGGGTTAGTTTTTAAGGCTTGTTGGTAGTGTTATTATTTATCTTTTTGCTTAGAAATTCTACTTAAGACTTTACCAGGAAAGTTATTTTTATGTACATATAGATATTGGGCACGGCACAGACTATGTTTGGATAAGTAAGTTAATCTTGTGTATGCCTTTGAAAATGTTTGTGAAGCTTAATTCTTTGAGAATGGATAAAAGATTAGTGATGAAATATAGAGTGTGGGTTGCAGGCTTATCTCTAATTTTGTGGCTAATCATGTTCATTCATTCATTCATTTGTGTTGTATGTTGTATTATAGAAAATTCGCAATGATTTATTATAGTTTTCAATCAAAAGGCAAATATGGTTAAGAGATAAGTTGCACAATGCACCTACCTAAGTGAGAAGAAAAAAAAAAAAGGCTCTTGGAATGCAAAAATGCATGTCCTATGACAAAAAAATGTGTGATGAAAAAGAAAAGAAAAAGACAGAAAAAGAAAAATAAAAAATGCAAGGGATGCAAAAGAGCATTTAAGTTAAAATCACTTCAAAAGTATTCCTTTTGTAGAAAGAAAATTGATGGGAAATGAGAGGCTCCTACTTTACTAATTTAAATTGAAATCTATTGTTGTATTGTTGTATCAAAGTATATGGTATTATTTAATTATAGTGTAACATATATAATAAATGTACTTGGGATAGCCACAAAACTTGAGTGAGTCATTGATCCTATCTCATATGAATTACTTTGTTTGAATTC